>BCLG01000050.1:293889-322722 GCA_001602295.1 Zoysia matrella
GGACAGACATCCTAAAGAAGGTCCGAGGCCTCAATCCGGAGCTGGTGGTGCTCTCGGAGCTCGACGCCGTGGGCGACGGCACCGTGGCTGGAGAGTTCGCAGCAAGGCTGGAGATGCTTTGGCGGTTCTTGGAGTCGACGTCGGCGGCGTTCAAGGGGAAGGACGGGGACGAGAGACGGCTGCTGGAGGCCGAGGCGGGAACGTCCGTCGCCGCGGGCGTGGCAGGCGAAGGGAGGGAGGCGTGGCGGGACCGCATGGCGGCGGCCGGATTCGAGGCGGCAGCGTTTGATGACGAGGCAGTGGAATCGGCCAAGTCACTGCTGAGGAAGTACGACGGCGGGTGGGAGATGTCCGCACCGGCGGCGTCGTCGGCAGGAGCGGTGGCACTGAGGTGGAAGGGACAGCCGGTCTCCTTCTGCTCGCTGTGGCGATCGGCGTGCAACGTCTGAACCATTGAACCAGTCTACGCGCCCATGGGTTCAGTGATGCCGCCGATGATCGCAGCCGGTGCAGAGAGATCAGTGATCTCCGTGCTATGGCCATCCGTAGAACACACCACAGTGAAGGATATAAGCTTTGCTCAGGTGATCACGTGCATGGGTGGCCGTGGCCGTGTCGGACTCCTACAGCAGCGCGGACACCTTTCTTCACTCTACTGTAGAAGAAAACTACTGCAGTTGTCAGTGATCATTTTTGTAAAGATCGATTGCTTATTTCATTTCTTTGTTTCAAGTGTACAAACATTTGGAAGGACCTGGCATTCGGTAACTTTGCAGTTCAGTATAGTAGTTAAGACTGATCTCTTCGCAGTGAGGAATCTCATGAGATCCCCTGACTTTCTGATGTTGTCGACTGTTGAAGCAAATTTTAGACTAATAAAAAAGCCCTGTTAAGATAGACCAATGGCTGCTGGTAAGAATTTGATCTCAGCCGTTAATTTTTTATATGAGGATACAAATAAAAAATATATAGAAAATACAAATCCATCTCAGTCAACACTCATTCCCTAATTCCCGTTAGTTTCAAAAATAAACACATAACTTTCCAAATAGTTCATATAGAAAACTTTCCAAAAACAAATCAAACTTTAAAACTAGAGGATTTGAGCATCTGAAAATTCGACTAAAAATAAGGAATTTTCCATTTAGATATGTGCACCTTGAAAGCAGAATGTCAACAAATTTTGACTTCAACCTAGACTCAAAAGGCTATTGTTGGGGCAGAAACCAATTGTGCGATGCTACAGTAGTGAAAATAGCCTACCAAGAGCAACTACCATATACACAGTTATCTTGCAGCAAGAAACATATGCTACTGTTGCTGCACACCTCGTGGTTACCTATGAAAACAATATTTTCTTGTTCAAATTCGTGGTCTATCAGACTTGTGGAACAAGGGGAAAAATATACTAGTACAATCCAACTAACAGGAAATGGTTAGCTCATGTTTACATGTCCCATAGTCATCTGAGGACGTTTTGCGGCGGCAGATGCCACAGCGAGTTGTAAGGAAACCCTCTGACCTTGCTGTGGTGCGAGGTGCTGCTCGTTACCTCTTTGATCGTGTGAGTAAGTGGGATAAAGATCTGTAGGGTGTTGTCAGGCGAGGGTTTGCTTCGTCGATGTCGTCTTCGGTTTCCTCCACTTGCGGTGGTGACTTTAACGGATGTAGGAGCTGGTAGTTTTGGGCCAGCAATGTGTCCTGCTCAGGAGGTAGAGGAATTGAACCAGGAGGAGCAATTGACTTGGGCAGGGGCATTCTGTTTCGGCTACATGCCAACTCAAGAAGAACCTATCACGATGACAAAAATAACCTGTTATCCAAGAGCACTGGAATGCAAGTATCTATGCATGTTAAAATCATTCAGTTATGCAACAAATCTTTAATAAGCCTTTCCATTGCACCGATCTCTTAGTATAAATGAAGATTGTAAAGATTAAAGGCTACTTTGAAGATCAACTGGGGTTCTCTGGTGTTCTGGTGGTGGGGACATGTTTGAAGATTTCTAACAAAAAATGACTTAATGCTCTGATCTGTTGAGCAGCGCTTCAATAGATGAAAGCTCTGTTGGAGTCTTGTCGACATCAATGGCAAAACTACTCTTTAGGCTACACAGGTTCAGCTGTGGGCTGAACTCTTTGCTCTTTATCCACGGTAAACTTTTTTCAAAAGTCTGTCTTGAATTCCTTATTTTAATGACGCCATATTAGTCATACTGCATCCGCTTTATTTATTTGACACCTAAGACAAGGTTTTTGTAATTGTTTCCATCTAAATTTCTGTCCTAAACTTAATGCAAATAAATAATAGAGGGAATAATAAACTACATTTAAAAAATTAAATATATTACGTGTTGTCACTTGTCAGCAAAGGAACAAAAACCCGCTTTGTTTCATAGCTATAACACATGTTCATCAACAAATAGTCAGATGAGGCACTTGGTTTTTGTGAAGTAGGCTTCGTAAGGTTAGTACAGAGACTTATCAACAAGTGGTAGTCATACTTGAGTTAAAATGCATTAGACAATCAAATTACAAGACAAATCTGGTTATAACTATCCTCTATCAAGAAACAGCTCAATAGCAAGGGTCAATATTCACTTTGACTACACAAAACGGAAAGTATGAAATGGAAGCAAAACAACATAATCTAATGCCACGGACCACCAATGGATAGGTCCGTGTAAAATGGATTGTTTGCACTTACTAGAATGTGGCTGAAGGGACATGCATCAGATAAGAATACGCCAGCATAAAAGCCACAAAAATCTTTACAAAAGATCACATAATCCAGAAAAAATCATCTATACCTTTTAGCGTAAACTACATTGTTAAACTTTACTCCTACAGTCCTGTACTCTCCCACATAGCGGCATGGACAACACATCTTAACAAGCATCACTGAAAGTTGACCTAATGAACGATATTAGTTATTATACCCATTTTGAAAAGGTGGTTTGTAAGGCCAACATTATGTTTAAGAATTGGAAATTGGGAATTGCACCACATATGGGAAGAAGATATCATCATAGCCTGTAATGCAACATGAGTGATGACTACTGTTCCACAGAGATCATCAGAGCTAAATTACTGGAAACACTGGTTCAATTCACCAAGAGGCAAAAGGTAACAAGATAACCGTTCAAATTGGAAAGGAATGGTGAACTTTACATATATCAAAGAAGAGAATGTCCCTATAATGACATCATTATGCATATAGGTCAGTTCTAAAAGCCAGAATCTTGATGACAAAAATAAGCAATTCGAACCAACGAGCAGGATCTTTCACTCAAACTACAGAGTTCCACACAAAGAGGTGTCAGGGATGCCAAGAGAAATCTTTGGTTCTTGGCCAGCAGGTCCACTAGCAGGATACAAAGACGAGAGCAAAAGTAACCGAGAAACAGAACTACGGTTCTTGGACTCAACCATGGGGGCATCATCAAACATCAATCCATGGGAAAAGTAACAACTTAGCGCCGATAAATATGAAGAATCATAGAATGCAACTAATTTTCCACACGAAGGAACAAAAGAGGGACAGGATCTTGGGTGGCGTTCGTACCTCGCAGGGCAGCGGCTGCGAGAAGGAAAAATTGACCTTGGCCTGGATGGCGAAGCGGACGTCGTCGGCGTCGATCTGGGGTTTGCCGGCGTGGTCGGCGTAGACTTGGGCGCCCCCGAGCACGTCGCCGACGTAGCCGTAGGCCAGGTCCAGGAACTGGTGCACCACGCGCGGCTCGTACTCGTCCTCGCCGAGCCCCATGGAGCGCAGGAGCATTCGCACTACCCGCGCGTCCCGGGGATCGTCCGCAGCGGACGCCGCTGCAGCAGCGACCCCGGTGGGAGCCGAGGGTGCTGAGGGCCGCGCTCCGCCGGCGTCCATGGCTGGTGCGGAAAATGTCTCGTGGGGGACGGTCGGATCGACTGCCGAGCGTTAGACGGCAGCGCACAGCTGCCATGGTGATGGGTGATTAACTGGTTAAACCGGTTTTCATTTCAAAAATTCAAAAAAATATAAATTTGAAAAATGAATAAAAAAACAGTATAACTGGTAATAAACCGGTGAAACTAAAAAGTAAACTGAATCTAAAGATTTCAAAATTTGAAAATTCAATACCGGTGAAACTAGTAAAACCACTTCGTAAACTAGAAAAATCAATTGGTTTACTGATCAATTTTCATTTAAATTTAATTTTTATATTTATAATATATTTTTATCAATTTTCGTGGTTTGCACCTCGTGGGGGTTCAGGCCTTCAGGGTCCGTTCCGGGGAAAAGAGCATTGTTTATGACTGTAGAAGATATCTTTATTAATGTCCCATTTTGCTAAATTAATTACTCAGATTCCTACACTAATTTTTCATTTTTTCATAGTAATTTAACACTTTGTTGAAATGTTTGCTAGATCATCGAACACAACTCTAAGAGCACATAACTTATTTTCAGTTTATTCATATAAATAAATAGATGTGCCAAACGGTAATGAAATTTCATGATTTATTAATTTAGCAGCTTCTTATAATGAAGTAAAAAATAATTTATTTTTCAATAACTTTTCACAGATGTTAAAATAAACTATTTTTAAATAACTTCCAACTATGCCAAATAGCATAAACTCCATTCTTCATGTCATCATTGTTGAACACTCGCGGCTCCTTACAGGTGTTGAGGTGTGGTCTCATTTGCTGACTGCCGCTTTCTCTACCTTTTGATGTGCTTATGGAGGACGAGCATAGATGCAAATGAAGATTATGGACGAGATGCACACGGGTAATAGTTTGAGGAGGATTATAAAATTTACTAGTCTACATAAAAGGAGAGTCAGGGCGAAGCTATTATGTGCAGGAGTGAGGGGTCAGCCGACCCGGCGATCTTTGACAAATCTCACGTAAAAGCTGATCCCATTAAGGCCCTGTTCGGTTACATAAAAATTTGAGATGGATTTGAGTGGATTGAGCAGGATTTAGGGTCTTTTTGTTTCAACTTCTCAGCAAAAACTACTAAGCTAAAATAAACAAAATTTTTAAAAACTCGCTTTTAAAATGTTGAAAAGCTAGCTTTTGCACAAATAAATTAAAAGCTAAAAAACTTATTAAAAGTTGTTTTTTCAGCTTTTGATGTGCATAAAAGCTAAATATAAATTACATAAACTAACATTTAAATTTCACTAGCTATCTTTTTTAAAAGCTCAAAATCTCCAACTCAAACAAATAGGGCATTAATTATAGGTGACTTGTTTAGGAATGAATCCACCTAATTCCTCTCCATTCTCCTTGTGGTCAGGATTAACCGAACAGGTCAGAAAGAGGCATTAGTGTTTGATTACATCGGTGCATCGTTGTTCTAACTTCGCTTTGAGACGTTGTAACTCGTAATGAGAGGAAAAGAGAAAAAGCATACATGTCCTATGATTTTTTTTCCAATATAGAATAAGGAGAAACTGACGTAGACACACTGAGCTCTCATCCCTATGAATCAGCATAGGTGTCTTGCCATCGGCGAGTCAATTGTCTAGTATCTCTGAAAGAATGTACTTTAACAAGTATCGCATGCTGAGCCATTGACTGGACTTATGTTGTCTTATTTCAACACAAGAAACCTAACCACAAGCTACACTCAATTTGCTGTGACTCAAATCAATCTATTTGTTTTGTGGGTAAATTCCTTAAAAACCATTCAAAAAGCTATAAGTACTTATCAGGCACTCAAAAATTTTAATTTTCATATCAACCAAATGTTAATTTTCTTTACTTATTCACCACTCTTATATATTTAGAGACATGAAAAAGATTCTTTTACCCCCTCTACCATTTATTTTTTATAAGTTTCCTCGTTATCCATTTTAATGGATGTGCTAGGAATTCACATTTTGGCCCACGAGGTCAGAAGGAAATAAACTAATTCAAATTAAATTTTAAAATTTGAATTTGAATTGAAAGTATGTTTTCTTCTAAAATTTTTAATGAGAAAATTTAGCAAAAAACGATAAAGGGACATAAAAGTTTTTTTCAAGTACCCAAACTTATATGAGTGGTGAATACGGAAAGAAAAATAACATTGGTGGTTGATAACGAAATTAAAAAATTTTGAGTGACTAATAAGAAACTTGAAGTTTTTTAATTACTAATAATAAATTTGCCTTTGTTTTGTTGGTGAACTAATGGGTAAACTTTTAGTGGGCCAAAAAAAATATTGATATACAAATTTGGCCTAGGACAGAATGTAGTGGGCCAAAAAATATTGATATACACATCCACCACCTACATTTGAGTAATCTTAACGTCATATCTGAGGTTCATCTGTTTGAAGAATAAAAGGTACTTTCCCTTGGAGCTACTAGCAGATACATCGTGTCTATTACAAACTGCACTGAGCAATCCATCCCACGCTCGTCAGGTGTCCCATATCATGACTACTGCGATGACAGCAACACCGAGCACGACGGCGAGCCACCTGCCCACCGGCGTGTCGGCAGCGACGGGCCTTCGGGGCTTGTACCCCTTAGAGAGGAGGTGGTTGATGGAGACGTAGATGAAGATTCCCGTGGCGAGGCCCATGGACACGGCAAATATCCAGTCGGCCACCCGGCCCTGCGTGGTGGCGTCGATGACAATGCCGATGCCGACGCCGATGGGGCTGGAGATGGCGAAGGCGAAGGCGTAGGCGAAGCACGAGAGCAGCGGGCGGTTCGGGAGCATCCGGAGCAGCGCGATGCCCATGGCGATCGCCGCGAAGATCTTGTGCAGGCTGATGGTCCAGAGCGCCTTCCATGCGTCGGCCTTGGTCTCTGCACGCAAGTGAAGTTTAGAGTTTCTGGATGGGCATCTAAAACCCAAGACTTGTAAGTCTTTCGACTGGAACAAGTAAAAGTATGCATGACAATGACTGAACTGATGAAACGTCGCGCGAAGATAAGGTAGCTTCAAAGAAGACTGGTTCGGAACAACGATCGTCGGACTATTCAATTCTGGCTGTACTGAATCTCCAGGCTGCTATCATTTGGACGAAATTGATGCAACTTGGGCCTTGATCTTCGTCACAACCACTAAGCTTGGAACCTTAACCCGTGATACGACAGCGACCCCTCCCAAAAAAAATCAACGAATAAAGCGAAGACGTTTGTACGCATCCCCTGCAAGCTGAAAGCGTGCAACGCAATGCAGGAAAGGAGGCAGAAGCATCCGCATGCATCACTGTCTAGCTCGGCCTTACCGGCGACTCCGATGGCGATGCCTTCGAAGACGGAGTGGAAGCAGAGCGCGGCGATGAGCAGGATGCTGTCGCCGAGGGTGCTCGCGTTGCGTAGCATGGACGCGACGGAGCGGTCGGACGACGACCCGTTCGCCTACCACCAGATCAGGTTAATGATAAGACCGTTCACTGGAGCATGGTCGATCTGACTTGGTCGGATAACGGATTCAGAAACTTACAGCTGGTTGGTGCTCCGAGCTGGTTGTGCCATTTGTGTTGCTCACTTTGCCTTCCTCCAGCCCATCTGAACATTATTAAAACATAAATTGGGATGAGTTGTAATATCCGGAATTTCCTAACTATGGAACGAGGACAGATTACGCAGGAGAGAGGGGCAGAGAGCCTTCCCCTGTTCTAATACTTGATCTTATACTCATTTTATCTTCGTGTTTTTTATTCCATCTAATTAAACTGATAGACAATAAATCTCTCAGCATGTTGATAAAAAAAACCCCCCAAGAACAGGGGTGCTGCATAGTACTCCAGAAACCTGAACTCAATTTCTTTCAGCGAAGACTGTCTAGTGCATTACCTCTCTATCTCCCAAAATAAAGCTCAGCAAAAGACCAAATATTTCCAGCGCTATTCAATGGCCATTCCGTTATTATGGATTGAGAGGTGGTAAACTGGTATTGTAACTATAACTGAGAAAATTTGTAAATCTACCCCCAGCAACCGAAGAGCCCCACCAGGCCACCAAGTACTAGCCAGACACGGCAAGAGCCAAAAGCGAGTGCAGTTAACCCAACCCCCACCCGCCACCGCTGTCAAAACAGACCCGGCCAGCCTTTCTGTACTGTACGTACTACGAGACGGACGAGGGACACGTGACGCCGTCCCGCTTGCTAACGCTCACCTGCACCAACGCCGGCAGCTTCGCCTCGCCCGCGGGAGACGACGTGCGCGACGACGCAGTCGGCGAGCACGGTGACGACGTACCCGGCGCACGCGAGCATGAACGCGTAGGGGTACCCGCTGTCGGGCATCAGGTCCTCGAACGTCTCGTTGGCGTCGCTGAGGAAGTGCATGAGCGCGGTGCCGAGGAAGACCCCGCCGGCGAACTGCGTGCCCAGCGCGAGGAACGCCTCGTTCCAGCGCATGAAGTACGGGGACACGCCGCCCGCCAGCGTGCCCGCGAACACCGCCGCCAGGCACCACAGCTTCGTCGCCACCAGCCCGCGCGCGCGCAGGTCCGGCTTCTCTCCGTTGGAGTCCGCGTCGGAGTCGGAGTCGGACCCGCCGCCGTGCGCCCACGCTGCGGTCGAGGCGAGGCCGAGCCAGAGGAGGAGGGCGACGGCGCGGCGCGGCGCCATGGTAGGCAGAGGGACGGAGGAGGCCAGGAGAGCTGGAGAGGGAACGGTGGAAAGGCGGGTGAGGCGGGGGAGGGTTTAATTGGGAGGTTTGGAGCCGGCTGACGCGCGGGGCCGAGGTTGACGATGGTTGGCTGTTCGACGTGTTTTGGCGCGTACTTTGTACTACCGCGGTTTGCGGGTGAGGAAGCGGGCGTAGTACAGACAACGACGCCATTTGGAAAGTCCGTTGCGTGCCCCTGTTTCCACTAGTACAATCAAGTCTGGTCTTATGAACCGAATGGAGCATCAGCCGTCGGAAGATGACGACGAGCCGTGGGGCCCGTGGCCGGCGACCAGCAAACGGCCGTAGGTGTGAACGACGCGGCTCCTTGGCGCTACGGCTACGTTACCCTGGAGCATGACATCTTTCTTTACAAGTTGTTGCTAGGGTAGCTCAAAATGTGCTCTTCATTAGTTTAGCAGTCTAATTTTCCTCCTGAATTTTAAAAAAAAAAAAAGTTCATACTGTGAACTGGGTTCAAATTAATATGGTTGCCTTTGGGTGGGTTTTAGATATACCAGGCAAAGTGAGCTAGGTCAAATGAGTTGGAACGAGGTCCGACCATTTTGACCTGCAGTAACAAAGCTCGACAAGATAGATAGTTGAACCGGATGATGGCCCAAAGCATGACATGAGCTGTGCCTAGGCCTAAGAACAAGCCTATTGAGCCGGCTCAAGCACGACTCGTTTGGGGCAATCCAACTAGGCACGACGCCTGACCTTTGTAGTCTATCAGGCGCACCACAACATGACACGGTTTGTAGGACTTGTATTTGAAATTTAACATTAAATATACGTAATTTGACATATTTATATTTAAAATTTAAATATTATATAATTAGTTTTCTAAAATTTCTCAAAAAAAATATGAAGTTTAATTTTTTTTAAGCTTCGGGCAAGCACGACCGAACGAGCTTACGGAACGGCATGACACATGTAGAAACAACCGGACCATGCTTCAGCCTAGGGAGCTAGTCCTTTGGTCAACACCACGGCCCAATCAAGTATCCAAGCCGTGTCGAGCCACCTCAGGAGCTAGTCCGAGCCTGGCCGGGCCAGCCCAATCTGGCCCATCGGCCTACTATTGGTTCTTTTGTGTTTTTTTGGCACAATTTACGGTGGTTTGATTATGAGAAACATACATGTACTTAAGGGATTGCTGCATTTCATTAGACCCGCCAAAGGTGTATCACAGGCCAATTTGATAGATTTTCATTGTCCTTGTGTCTATGTTTTCTTCCATAATTTAACATTGTTACTCTCTTCCAGCAACCTGCTAAGAATATAGAGAACATTTATCTCAGACCACATGGTGCACCACCATCTCGAGCAAAGAAGCCAGAGGACACTTCAGGTACAACTGGTACTGTGATAAGAACAAAAGATGCACTTAACCTTCTCCCGGTTGCAGTCCATTTCCAGTGATACTTATCTCCTGTCAAAGGATTGACTATGTGAAAGTTCAGTGGTGTTACTTGGTGATTGAGCCTGTTTGGTACACCTTATTTTTAAGCTTATTCATAAAAATATATAGAAACTGTACCAAACAGCAAATCTATTTTATAGCTTATTAATTCAGCTGCTTCTTAAAATAAATTAAACAGCAGCTTATTTTTTTAAGCTGCTTTTTACTAGCTGTAAAAATAAGATATTTTTTTAATAAGTTTCAGCTGTGCCAAACAAGATTTGAATCTTTTTTGGTCATCATCCCCTCCAAGATTTCTGACGTGCAGATATTATTTCCATTTTGGTATTCTTAATGTACAATGTATTTTTTCTCTATGAATGGAAAACTTGTACTAGAAAAAAGATCACCATTTCCATGGGTTCCTTTCAAGTCTGCATCCGGTAGTAAAATGAGGTGGGCTACAGGGAGGCCTAAAAACATTTTTTTTTACCAGAGAAAAACTCAGCTTATATAAAAAGCCAGAACAAGGTTCACAAGACTGGGGTTACTAGTTTAACTAGAACTCACACTACTAGCCCAGAGCCGAACTAACAGAACCAGGCAACCGAGGCCATACACACAGGAATGAATCCAACAGAAAACAAAAAGACCACCCTGAAACCAGCTTCAACAGGCAAGACTCCTCTCCCGGTAGCTCACAGCACCATCACGTCAGAAGCAAACGTCACCCTGGGCTTCTCCTGTAAGGTCTTCAACGTCATCTGGCAAAGCTCCCGCAAGCGTTCCTTTGATGCCCCTTTCAGCAATACTTCCCAACTCTGTAAAGATGACACGCCAGCAAACAGAGCATCAGTTGGAGATGGAAATTTCTTTTCAATAGCTATCTTATTCTTGATCTTCTAAAGAGGCCAAGTGATCCCTGCAAGAAAAACAAAACCACTGTATTTGGGAAAACGACCATGAAGAATAGAGAAGTTCTCCCAGAAGTCCTCCATTGATTTGGGGACATCATTCCACCCCAAACAATCACGAATTAAGCACCAAGTAAAAGAGGCCAGGAAACACAAAAAGCAAACATGGTCAACCTTTCCAACTGCCCACAAAGAACACACCGGTCACTCCCCCTTCCAACTCTTACTCTTGAGGCACACCCCAACTTGTTTGGGACCTTTATTTTCCGACATCATTTGCCAAAGAAAGATCTTAATTTTTAAGGGGACCTTTATTTTCCACAAGTAATTCAGCCTCCCATTGTTTACCCCAGGGAAAGAAAGATGTCTGTATAAAGATCGCGTGGTAAATTTATCACTTTTATCACGGACCCATCTGACCTCATCGTCCTGGTTATCTAATAACACATTCCCAATAACCTGCAAGCACATTCTCCATTCCTCCTGCTCAACCTCCCCAAAATTTCGACGGAAAGAGATTTGCCACTCCCCTGCACTATAGCAGTCCACCACTTTTATATTCGGATAAGCATAAATCCTGAAAAGGTTGGAAAAAAAGATTCTTAAAAGAGACTGACCCCCTCCAAATATCTTTTCAAAACCTCACCATTCTCCCATTATGAACCTCAAAAGAAGCTCCCAAGTTAAAGAGATGTTTAACTCTCTAGAGACCCTGCCAAAACTGAGAAGTCTCCGAGTCCTTGAGTCCTAGCAGTGTGAAAGTTGCCTCTGGGCATGTATTTTGCCCTCAGTAAACGCCCCCAAACCGACCTGTAGTTTGAGTGTAATTTCCAAATCCATTTAACCAATAAACACTCGTTCATCAACTTACTATTCATAATCCCCAAACCCCCTCGTCCTTGGGGGTGGTAACCCATTCCCATTTCACCATATGATATTTAAAGTTCTTGCTAGTCCTCTGCCAGAAAAAATTAGAGCGTATTGTGTCCATCTTAGAAAGAGTTCTCCCATGAAGATGGTAAAAATCCATCAAATAAATTGGCAGACTACTAAGACAGGAATTAGTCAGCACCATCCTCCCACCAGAGGAATTAAGTTTCCTTTTCCAAGGATCTAATCGCTTTTCCATTTTCTCAAGAATACTCCCAAAATCAGCCACAAGCAAAGCACGATCCGAGAGAGGTATCCCCAAGTATGTAACCGGCAACATCCCTTTCTTGCAGTTAAGCATATTAGTCCACAAATCCTCTTCTTCTTGTGGCATCCCAAAAGAAAAGACCTCACACTTATGAAAGTTAATTTTTAACCCGGAGAGGAATTCAAAACAGTATAGAATAAGCTTCAAGTTTCTAATATTTTCAAACGACAGCTCCACCATAATAACTGTATCATCCGCATCTGCATATTGAATATGAGTGATCCCTTCTGGCACCAAATGGCTCATGAGACCGAAAATAAGATTTTTGTCCCTGGCTTTCTTGAGAAGAGATCCTAAAGCATCCGTCACCAGGTTAAACAAGAACGGCGACAATGGGTCCCCCAGTCTAAGCCCTTGGTGAGTATGGAAGAACTTCCCTCTCTCCCCATTAACATTCACACAAAGTCTCCCTCCACTAACCGATTGCATCACCCAAGAAATCCAAAGAGAAGGGAAACCTTTCCGAATCAACACCTCCTCTAAAAACCCCCACGTCACCTTATCATATGCCTTTTCAAAATCAATTTTGAAAATAATCCCAGGAAGCTTTCTTTTTTTCAATTCATGCACCACTTCATGTAACACAACCACCTCCTCCAAAATATTTCTCCCCTTGGTAAAGGTTGTTTGTTCCTCATTTAAAATGTTCGTAGCCTCCCAAGCAATCCGATTGTTCAAAGTCTTTGTAAAAATCTTAAAATCTACGTTAACCAAACAAATTAGACGGTACTGCCGAATGGTTTCTGCCTCGTTAACCTTAGGAACTAAAGTAATCATCCCATAATTAAAACTAGAAAGATCCAACTTCCCTTCACACCATTCCACGAACATATCCATAATATCCTCCCTTTAGAATATGCCAAAAGCTTTTGAAGAACTGAACCCCAAAATCATTCAGACCAGGAGCCGATTCTAATTTCGTCCCGAATACCGCACCCCTCACTTCCTCTTCCGAAAAAGGACGAATTAACTCCTACCCAAACGTTGGTGACACTTGCTGCTCTCGATCCCAAAAATCCGGATGCAGGTGAATACCCCTATCAGAACCACTCCCAAACAGCTGTTTGTAGAATTTCGTAATATACTCCATTAGTTCACCCTGATCAGAGATGATCCCGTCTTCCGTAACCAATGCACTAATACCATTTTTCCTCCTGTGCCCATTGGCTGTTAACTGAAAAAAATGCATGTTATTATCGCCTTGGAAAATCCATTTCACTCCCCCGCGCTGTTGCCAATAAAGTGTTTCCTTGGCTAGCAAAGCTTCTGCCTTCCCCTCCACATTATAATGCTCCTGCCATTCGTCTCGCAACAACTCCCTTTGAGCTGCTAACTCATCCCACCTCTC
Source organism: Zoysia matrella (assembly GCA_001602295.1). NCBI lineage: Eukaryota > Viridiplantae > Streptophyta > Magnoliopsida > Poales > Poaceae > Zoysia > Zoysia matrella. The sequence continues at coordinate 307,362 of BCLG01000050.1, forward strand.
AAGACATGTCATCAGCACTGTTTTCTCCCTATTCTTTTCCCCTTTCCTCTGACAGTTCCAAACACGCATGAACTGTCTGCATTTTGTAAAACAAGAGTGCCACCGAGAAACAGAACACAAGGACTCCTGCTGTTGAGATCTGTTTCTCCTCTAATTATTCTCAATCTTATCCTTGAAATAGGTTCTAACAACTATTGTTTTTCAAAGAAAAAATATTTAGGGCATGAAGGCATCTTCTCCCCATTATCAAAGAATATCGAAACATGATCAGATCCCACCCCATGTTTTGCTCCACGCAAAAGAGAGTGGGAACTGTAACTCCCACTGTGGTGAGACTAGGATGCGGTCTAAATTCACTATAATTGGGTTCACCTGCTTGTTAGTCCAAGAAAAGCGGCTGCCCCTATGTTTAATCTCCTTAAGATTCCCTTGTTCAATGAAGTCATTAAACAGTCTCGCTCCTCTAGGATCAAAGTTATCCAAATTCTTATTGAAAGGACTTCGGATCAAATTAAAGTCGCCCCCAAAACTACAGGAAGAGACCACCCATCCATAACTTGAAGTAGTTCGTCTAAAAACATGGGAGACTGATCTCTATCTGTCGAGCTATACACTGTAATTTGAGCCCAATGAAAGACTGAGAAATCCCCCAACTGCACCTCTTCAAGCTCAAGCACCTCTGTTGTAACCCCAACCACAATACCTCCTGACAGGCCAACAGAAAGAAGAACCACCCAATTAAAAGGAACACCCCAATTAACTCAGATAACTCACGTTCAGTGAAACTCGATTTCTTTGTTTCTTGAAGACCCACAAAGTCTAACTGTTCCTCAAAAACGCATTTTGCCACTTGCCTACGTCTATCAGGTCGCCCACACCCCCTCACATTCCAGAATAAGGACTTCATTATGAAACTTGTTTTTTTGGTCTCCCCTCTTATCAATTTTCTTTCGAGGATTGGGTGACAAAGCTTCCTCTCCACAAGGACCCGCCCCCATCCTAGATTCATTATCAAACGCCTCCATGGCTAGAATCTAATTATCGCTCTCATCCAAATTCACCGACCTATCATTCTGCTTTTGTAACACCTCTCTATACTTTGCTTCCTCAAGATTAGCCCTAACCCGTTCTTCAGCTAATATGCTAGAAATAAACTCCTCTTTATGTGGAACTACTAAATCTAACTTATCAATCATAGCACTTAAAGTACTAACAGGAGTATTATTCAAAACATGGAAAGGGTTTGTCTTGTTATTGATACCTGAATGCTCCAAGTTTTTTATTTTGGCCCTAGATGCCGCCTTTTCCAAGATGGGGACACCATCTTGAGGAATTTTTGAGCTTCTGCGAGTAGGTTCAGTTCCCAACTTCTTGAGTCTTTTGGTCTTCTTTTTGCTCCTCGCTGCTGACCAACCCTGGTCTGACAGTCCACCTGTCCCACCTTCAGCCTCCTTATCATCCCCAACAGTAAAATCCCACACATCTTCCTCCCTTGACATCGAATGCACAGCCACTTCCATAGCACTCCCCAATGGTTCCTGCTCAGCGAAATAGGATGATAGGGGCGGCAGTGAAAGGTTCGGTCATTTGCATCTTTCCATGAAGTAAGGTCCATCCACTCCCTGCACCACAATCATTGAATCCGACGAAGCCCCTTCCTCCTGATTGACTCCCATAGCTCCACCTACCTCAACCAATCCCAGCTGTTCGCCCAACTCACCACCAGCCCTCAACACACTGCCCTCAGAGCCAGACATGAACTGTTCCTCCGATGTCTGAGATCGCCACCCACCTAGAGCTGTAGTGTCCACCGGGATAGAGTTAAACACACTTAAGTTCTCATTCAGGTTAGTAAGGAGCTTAGTTTTGGGATCAAAGAAAGCAAGAGGTGGGATCTCCACACCAACCAACTCCTCCTGCTCGCAGTTCCCTCTTGCACTCCTTTACCACCCCTAAAATTTAACTGAAATTTTTCAAGACTATCAGTGTTCCCTTCCTCATCATTTCCTCTAGAGGTAGATTCATCATCACTCTTGCCAGAGTTATCTCTCCTATGACGACCTCAATTGAACTTGCCTCCTCCAGAAGGTCCATCTCCTTTACCCATCTTCCCTTTGCAGTCCTCATCCATGAAGCAAATATCATATCCCACTCCATTGATAAAGATTTCTACGATACCTCTAAGCAAAGCCGGGTCACGGCACCTTATTTGCACCCGAACAGGATCAAAACCCATTAGAGATAGCTCGTCAACCACCAGCGGTTCAGCCGCAAGTCCAGCCACTTCTCTCACCACATCTTCCCATTTCGCAAAAGCTAGTAAGCCAGAAATGTTCAGCCACGCTTTAGGCAGCACTGCAGTAGCATTGGGGTTTTCCTGCAACTTCAGAACCTTGATCTTTAGCTAGTATTTGGACATCATGAGCTCTGAAAGTCTGGAAAATGTCTCAAGCGACTAAACAGTCGAAAACACCGTTGAGAATTCCCCCACACTCAGCTGCTTCACCGGCCATTCCCATTTATGATCAACTAGATTCTGAAGTTCTTGTAACTTCCCCACATCAGCTTCTCCCTGAAGAACCATAATAAGCCCCATTGTTTCTTGAGCTCTCCAACTATCAGCCTCTGAAATATCAATCGAGTAGAATCTCTGTTGAATCTCGAACCCGAACATCCGTAGTTTCCTTCCCTTAAGACCATCACACTCAAAGGACAAGTGTCTCGATTTCTTATACACAGCCTCTTTGACACAATCTGCCTGGTGTTGACAGTGAAAACAGCAGATCTCCTTGTCCCTTGAAGAACCCTAATTAGAACCCTTACCATGAAACTCCTCCCTCTTACCAATCTCTAGTTCAAGCCTTCTGTCACTCCACGAAGGACGATTCGGCAGCGGCGCCCTGATATTTCCTTGGGCCGAGTTGAGACAACCACCATGCCCCAGATCGCGTAGAGGAGGGGGAGGTCCAAACCGAATCCCCCCAATCCGCTGCTGGGCAGGATCGAGCGGATAACTGCCACGGCCACCAGCTCTCGAAGATTCTTCACGCATCGGACGCTTACCTAGGTCAGCTCCCTGCCAATTTACCAGATTCCTTTGCAGCCTATTGCGAAGATCTTCCTCCCTCCCATCGTGCCCCCTCATGTCATCTTCATCCATCCAATCTTCTTCCAAATCCCGCTTCTTGGACACTCTCAAGTCACGGCTCATCTTCACTACTTGGGCAAAAGTTTTGTGGAGTGGAGGTGGTGCGGCTACACGGCAGAGACGGCAAGCACGGCCCCCAAACCGACAGATTTCATCCGCCCTCATTGGAAACACTAACCCCACCTAAACGCCGCCTTTAGAAAGCCAAATCCATTGGTGCGGAGTAGGTCTCCACGAATGATTATACAGATCCGTCATCGAAAGCCCAAGACAGTGATGCTTCGGCCCAGACGAGCCCAAAGCTACAGCATCAAGCACACCTAGCGCTGTGGGATCCTCTGTTCGTCCCCCTGTGATGGTCCGTTCCAAAATGAATGGAAGAGAATCAAACCCCTTCTGAGATTCGTCTCCCGCGCGTCGAGCAATCAGCCTCGATTGCGGATCAACTCCCGCAATACGGCCACCATTCTCCCCATGATCAACACTCGGAAGATCTCCACGATCTGAGCTCTCCCCATCTCCATCCAAGCCTCCACGAATACCAACACCAAAGCGGAAAATCGAGCGTCGAATCTTCTTTGCTTGAAAGCTTCTACGATCGACATCCGATCCCTGCTCCACTCCCCCTCTCCCGAACAACTCTTAGGAGATTGCAGGCCACGATCCGAGGAGGACGCCGAAGCCGATGGCACCTTTTGAATATCCCGGCGAGTCGGCGACGTCTACCCGTAGGTGATCAGTGCACCCCAGCCAGGGCCCGTCTCCAGCAACGGAAGAGACTGGCCTACTCTGTTCTTGTCGGCGGAGAACTCGGCGACGAGTTCTCTCGAGAGACGAAGGAGGGAGCGGTTGTCCATCTTATGTCATTTTCAGCTATTCGCGTCATTCATCAGGCCCGAAAACATCGGATCGGGATCCCCTACCTTCACCGAGTGAAGTCACTACAGTGACTTCAGCTCTATCCGTCATCCGTTGAATCCATCAGCTCACCTGGATACGTGTTTTGAATGCCTCTGCGCATGAAGTGTGTTAAATAGTAAAGTAATAAGTTTGTTAGGCACTTCTAGTAGATTATTTATTATAATTTTTATTTTTTTAAAATTTTCTGACGTTTCAGCATATTACTTATGTGGTAAATAAATTAATAGACAAATACTCGCTCCAGTTCCATAATTTTTGACGTTTTGGAAAACTACACAGTCTCTAAAATGCAATTTTAATTTTTATTTTTTCTATAATCTTTTATTTAAAAGTGTCATATATATACTTTTATGAAAGAGTTGTTGAGACACATCTATTCATAGTTTTCACATTTTCAAACATAACTATTTTAAAGTTATTTGTAATTTATGTTTTCAATGTTTGACTCAAATCTTGTTCTAAATATCAAGAATTATGCTACCGAATGGAGTAAAGGAATATTCAAACTCGTTCGCATCAGTTGAGTAAAGACGTGATATGGAATATTCAATATTCTCAATTTCATCTGGTAGATGTTAGTCTATTTAATTTTGCACGGTTAGTTTGCAAAATTTTAAAAAAAAGTTTCTCAAGTTTTCAAAGTTTCCCAAAATTATTCTATCAGCTTTGTCTCTTCAAGCTCTTCGTGCAGGAGCCCTGTAAGTTATTTCTAAAATTTTCTAAAGTTGTTACAGAATAAATTTAGAAAACTTTAAAAACTAACGGAACACTTTAGAAAATTTTAAAAACAATTCGGAAGGCACATTCAAGAAAAGCTCAAAAAGATAAATTTAACGGAACAATTTTGAAAAACTTCAGTAACTTTAAAAAGTTGTAGTTATTAGGAAATTTTAATAACTAACGGAACAACTTTAGTAAAATTTTGGAATAACTTAGATGACCTTTACACGAAGAGCTCGACGAGACGAAAGCTTCAGAAATTTGAGAGAACTTTTTAAATTTTTTGAGAATTAACTGTTTAAAATTTAATATATTAAACATATACCAGCTCAAAGGATTTTTTACTTAGGATGAAGCAATTGAGGAGGAGCTGGTTAAGAGAATTACGAATGATAGAAACTATAATAAATAACCTATTGAAAGTGCCCTAACAAACTTATCATTATTTAACACACTTCACGCACAGAGGTATTCAAAACGCTTATGCAGGTGAGCCACTGGATTCAAACGGACGGTGGATAGAGCTGTGAAGGTTAGGGATCCCGATCCGAAAACATCCGCCTGAGCCACGATCTACCCTGGTCGGATAGCTGTTCCTGCACAATGTTCAGAAAATCGTTCAAAATTGGTTTTTTTTTTGTGGTTTTCGATGAAATCAGTCTAGTTCGGTTGCATCGAACGATCGGTTTTCGTTTTAAAAATTTTAAAAATATCGAAAACTGATCGATAAATCAATAAAATCGAGCGATAAACCGGTGAATTTTAAATTTTAAAACTAAAACCGATAAAATCGATCGATAAACCGATAAAACTGCTTAATAAATAAAATAACTGAATCGATTTACTGTAACATTTCGTTCAAATTTTGATTTTTCGATTTAAAATAGTTTTTAACTGATTTTTACAGTTTTCGACAAACTGATCGGGATCGAACTATATGCAAAACCCTGTTCCTGCGTCGCGTAGTAGCTGTATGGTCACATGGATCCGCTCGATGGTGAAAGCGGCAGTTGAGCGTCCACCGTGCGCGTGCTCGCTCTACTCGTTGATGGTAAACTTGGAGTATGTGCTGGTTCTGCAACTGATTTACCCTAAGCTAATCGTCTTTAATCCGTGCTGTGCTAATGTGCTATCGATCTACTCGTCCAGTGGGGGCATTGGTCCCAAATGCACATTAGTAGTACTCGGTTAGATGAGGCGTCAATCAGTCGGCGACGATGTCTTGAGCCAGCTAACCGGGCCTGCCCCTGCTGCAGCTGAGAGCGAAGGAGCACCAACAAACACACATTGCCCCTGCTTTCTCCTGTTCTTGTGGCCTTCTTCACGTCGTCTCGTGAAAACAGAAGCACTAGTTAGTAGCAGCGTAGTGGCAGACGTCATCGTGCCCACTACAAGCAGCTCTGCTTAATTTCCAAGGTACGAGTAGCAGTACCAGCACCCAGTGCTAGTGGGGGCACGGCCATACTCCAATAAGCACGTCCGCGTGTCGGGTTCACAAATGGTAAAGGAGTGGCTAAAATCTACGACGACGAGAAAATATCCCACTTTTACTCGTACAGCCTAATGCGTTGTCAGGATAACTACAACGCGACGGCATGGACGGTGCTTCCGGGGGGAAGGACCGCGCACGGCTGCCGAGATTGATGTCCGAGCGGATGGGTCCGCGTGGCCGCCGAAGCGAGGGCGGTTACGGTGTCGAGCACTCGGGAGCGACACGGTGCCCGTCGGCTAATAATAAAATGCGAGAGGTCCGCCACCCTCCTCTCTCTTCTCGTGCCGTCGTCTTCCTCCTCCTCCTGCCGCTGCTGCTTGTGCGGCTTATCTGTTTCTTTCCTCGCTTCGAGCCTCTGCTCTGTGCGTGCCTGTAACAGCAAGGCCTTGGGCCATCTCTTCTCTCCGTAGGAGCTGACAAGGTAATAAGCTTCTCTCTCTCTCTCTCTCTCTCTCTCCAAAGGTTTCTACTGTTCGTGCACTACTCGGTTAATGATCTGCTCCTGAGCTAACGCTTTCACACCACGGATCTCTGGTTTCTTTTCCACTGCCAAGTTCATGAGCTCAGAAAACACCCGGCCATCCACACTAGAAGGAAATCTGGCGACCTGATGCCAAGTAATCCTTTAGGCGCTACTAGTAGTAGTTTAGCAACATATCTCTGTCGAAACCAGTGGCTGTTCTGGTTGTGTTCTTTTGTTTCTTTTATTAGTACGTGTTTGTTGCTGGAAAAACGAGCTGCATGCGTGATGCGTTCAGCTCCCATTGTTCACCTGTTAGTTCATTCCAAACTCCAAAAGGTTTCAAAGTGCTGTACTACAGGCTGGTGGGCGTGAAGTAGACAACAAGCAACGTGCAATTCCATTTCCTTTTTTTTTTCTTTTCCGATCCCTTTTGAAAATCGACCAACTACCTAGATGATAGATCCACTGGGGTGCGTTGTGTGCAAGGTTTGAAAAACAATTCCAAATCAGAGTCAGGTCCGGTCCTGAACCGTCGGCAAGTTTTGGAAAAAAATTCAAAAAATTGAAACACTTTATAAATTCAAAAACCAGTAAAATCGATCGATAAACCGGTAAAACTGATGAGTAAATCGCTCAAACCAAAACTGTTTGATAAACTGAAAAAACTGATCACTTTACTGTGGTATGGTTTTTTTTTTTTTAATTTTGAGCGGTTATGGACTGGCTTTCGTGAAAATCGTGAACTGAGCTGGCCGGTTCAAACGGAAAATTAAACCTTGCCTCTGTGTTGGGAAAAGATAGCGGAAAAGATAGCTAACTAATCTGCTTTTCAGCCACTATATCATCAATTCCCACAAGATTTTTCATGATATTTTTGTTTAGTGTCGCTAGCAAATTGAACCAAAAAAACGCACTAACTGGCTTTACGTCTCCCTCAACATGATCAGATGTCTACGATTGTGATGAGAGTCGATCTCGACTGTGCGAAATGCTACAAGAAGATCAGGAAGGCCCTCTGCAAGATCCAAGGTTTGTTTCGCTCTGCTACCAGAATGTTTCTCTGTCGATCGATGAAGGGATCATCTGAGATACTGTCAATAATCCAACTCTGCTCGCTACTCGCCGCGCCGACGACAGACAAAGCGAGCATCAGGACCATCTCCTTCGACGAGAAGAGCAAGACGGTGACCATCTCGGGCCCTTTCGATGCCGAGGAGGTCGCGGACAGGCTCTCGGCCAGCGCCGGCAAGATCATCACCGATATGCACCTCACCGGTGGAGGAGGGAACCAGAAGCACCTCTTCGACGCGCCCACCAAGAACGGGAAGGTCGACGGTCACGGGCACGGTGGGCACGGCGGCAAAGGCAAAGGCAAACCGGAGAAGGGGCACGGTGGGTTCGGCAGCGGCGGCGGCGGTGGAGTTAACCATAAGCAGGAGATCAAGGGGCACGGTGGGTTCGGCAGCGGCGGCGGCGGTGGAGTTAACCATAAGCAGGAGATCAAGGGGCACGGAGGGTACGGCGGCGGCGGTGGCGGAAAGCAGGAGACCAAAGGGGGGCACGGTGGATTCGGCGGCGGCAAACCGGACAAGAAGCACGTCAAGTTCGACTTCGACGACATGTCGGACGACGATGACGACGACGATCTGCCGCCCCACGCGCACCACGGGGGCGGCCACGGGGGAAATCCGAAGATCGTCAAGACCACCACCACTCCCGCCGGGGCGGCGACGGCGCCCATGCGAATGCCGGGGATGATGATGGCGCCGCAGCCGCAGCCGCAGGCCATGGCCACGCCGTCCATCTGGCCGGCCCCGGCCGCGCCCGAGTGGGGGTACAGCGCGCCGCAGTACGGTGGTCCTCCCGCCGGCGGGTACTACGGCGTGCCTGCCGCTGCACCGGCGTACGGCTACGGCGGGTACGGTGCGCCGGCGTACGGGTACGGCAGGAGCCCGTACGGAGCGCCGCCGCAGTACTCCGAAGAAGAGCCCAGCGCCGCGTGCATCATCCTGTGATAAGCTGAGCTCCTAATGATCGGCCATGCCTATAGTTAGTTTAAGCACGAGTATGTTTTGTGTCAGCGCCGGGTGCAGCATCATGTTTGATTTTTCTTTCGTGCGCAGAAGCGTGTGGACAGGTTGAAGATTAGTGTACCGTGTGTACTCCTACCTCAGTCAGAGCAGAGTGGGCTTGGGCTTGGTATATTCAAGGTTGTACAGTAGTGTTGTTTCAACACACTCTCTGCCTCTCTACAATGTAAAGTAAAATAAAATATATGCTTTTGTTCTTTTCTGTGTTTCACATTTTTTGTATTTATAATAGAAGAAAAATTAATATCAGATTCATAATGTGCTAATAATAATTTTAATTAAAAAATAAACCAAAATTTTGTACCAGCAAGAATTTAAGAATGCTTAGTGTATATTGCTAGCCCCGTACACACACGGGTTTCCTTGTCATCCATGTCGTGTCAATGCTCAGGACACCCGATCGAAACGGCTTCCATTAAGGGATATCTAGACCTTCTTGCTTCGGATCAAAGGTCAAGAAGAGCTGCTGCTCAGCCTTGTTGAGGCAGATCCAGGGCCAATAGATTAAGGTTGCCGCCGCGAATGACCACTGAGGTGTCTTATTTGCAGTGGTGGAGCTGGCGGGTGGGCCGGGTGGGCCGTGGCCCACCCTAGATTTGGCCCACAGAGCAGCCCCCCACTACTCATACTCAGCCCGACACCGACAGCCCTTCGCGCGACGCCGGCCGGCGAGCAGAAAGGAGACCCGGCCGACGCGTTAAGGTTTGGGCGGGCGACGGCGGCGCTGGGGCTCGGCACGCGGCACGGTGGCGTGCTCGGAGCTCGGCGCGCAGCGGCGGGGCGCGGCAGCCGGCACTTGTTTGCCCTGTGTTCGGCGCTCGGCGGTGGTTTGGGCCTTTGGGGTTTCTCCGGTTTTGGCGGAGGCGCATCGCCACGGCCGTCGTCTGTGAGTTTCTTATATAGAGACAAGTAAGAGATGACTTTTCAATTTGATCCAAGATTTGAAAATTGAGAAAGTTCATTGAATTACCATATGTAATCAAGCTGAGAAAAGTCGTCTTTCTGAATCTTATCAACTGGAGGAATTTTATGTCAATGTAATCATGTTTTTGTATGCTTAGTTGTAAAACACAAATTTCTTATTCTTCTTATATGACTTTTTTTCAGGTGCTGCTGATCATCCATCATTTCTTATGCTCCTGAAACAGCTGGTTCCTCCGTTGTCCACTCAGCTGTCTGATCGACGTTCTAGCATTGTAAAACAGGTATTGCTGTTTCTTACATTAAGTATTGTTTCTTGATCTGTTGCTGTGACCGTCTTGTTGCCCAAGATGAATTTATAACTTGATGGAGTTCTTGACAACGAAAACTTCTCTCTTTTTTCTATGTCCAGGCATGTCATCTAATCAATGTGCTATCAAAAGAACTCCTAGGTGACTTCGGACTATGTGCTGAACAATTAATTCCGGTAATTGAATGAGCAGTTTTGATCCTTCAAATATATTATTCATAATTAAACCTAACATTTCGTGGAATTTTAAGGTGCTTTTTAAGCTTGTCGTCATAACTGTGCTTGTAATTGTTGAATCTGCAGACACATGTATAAAAACAGTGAGTTATTATATACTTTGTTAATACACTGTGAGTTATTATATGTTTGTTGACATACTCATAATTATATGTTTGTTAATACACTCTATTCATTGGTGCTATTTCTTTCATCTCTTTCCAAACTTGCACGAATACTCCCTCGCATAGCTGATACAGCAAAGAATGACCTCCGTGCAATCCTCCGTGCTGTTTCGTCTGTGATTTGCGTCGGGTTCTGTGATTTGCGAGCGGGGAGCAGAGCAGTTGGCGTCCGTTCTCTCGCGGCGGAGATATTTTCTTGAATGCGATGAAAGAAAATATTATCAATTCTTTTACAGTCATTAGAAAGCGTATGTCCGACAAAAATAAGAAGTAATTTGTTATCTCTTTTTTATATATAAGGTAATTATATTTGATTTGAACTTATGTTATAAGATATTTTATTTGGCTAACATCTGTTATAAAATTGGTATTTTAATTTTGTTGTGTGGCAAAAAAAAAAAAAATTTCGGCTCACTCTGATTTTGAAAGCTAGCTCCGGCACTGTTTGTTTGATTTGCTGGCAACTGAGAACGTAATGCTGCTCTTGACCCACAAGTCAACAGCGACGAGGATGTTTCTCCAAGCGGTTCCGCTCAGATTCCTCGCGTGGAGCAGAGCAACGCTACCCTGTTTCGAGCTTTGTACAGCCTCTTGATATCATGACGATGAATTTTGAAAAAAGAAAATGCATTTTCCTATTGACGAGAGGAAACAAACGCCTAGCGCCAGGTCGATCGTCACGTCAAGCTAAGTTAATTGAATCCTACCGAGGGCCGCAGTGCCTCCAGCCGCATCTTGGCCTTGGTGTCGGCGATGAATGCTTCGAACCTCCTGTTCATCTCGTCGAGGTCTTCTTCGTCTTCTTCGCGTTCATCTGCAACCGGTTCCACCTCCTCCTCCTCTGCTCCGTTCTTCTCTTGGTCCGCGGCAAGAGCACGGCCAAAGTCCATTAACGGGTTGGTGATCTTGCCGTCCACGGCAGCAGGCTGATCTAGTTCACCTGTTGTTGCCACGAGGTTTCGGTCGTCGATATCATTCCCCTGTTTCTTCTCCTCCACCAGCAGGACGCCGTCTTTGGTAGATCCTACGTGCTCTTCCACCCCGCCTTCGTCTTCCGGTTCCATCAACGCGGCCTGGGGCTTCTCCACGGCTATAGCGTTCTTGATGTGCGGGAACGTGGGTTCCGCGCTCTGGCGGCGTCTGGCGGGCGTGCTGAGGAGCCCGGCGTCCCGGAGGAGGACGAGGAGGATGGCGTGGCAGAGCAGGACCATGTTCCCCCGCGTGGCGAGGCCGCGGAGGCCGACGCTGTCGAGCCGGGTGAACGCGGCGAGCAGCAGGTCGGCGATGTGGCTGCCGCGATGGCGGGATTGGTTGAACGGTAGCGCTTGGGCGAGGAGGAGGAGAGCGGCCGCGAGGGACAGCAGCCCCAGGACCTTGCCGCACTCCGCGAGCGCCGCCATGAACGAAAGTCGTCGTCGCCGCCGAGTCGCCGTGGGCTTGAACGGTTCGTGGTAGTGCGTGGAGAGCTTGATCGATCGAGCTCAGTGTCCAGGCCGTTATATACTGGCGTCACTGTACTTGGAGCCCGAGTAAACGAACCGTGGGCCCACCTCGCGTCCTGCCCTACCGACCCGGGCTCGGGATCGGGCTGACCACTAGTTGGACGCGCACATGGAATCCTCTCGTCTCTCTGCATCTTGTCATTGTCCTAACCGTTCCGTCGTAGGTCTAAAAAAAAAAAAAAACTGTTCCGTCGTGTGGGGGCGGACGACGAGAGGAAGGGCAGGAGAGGAGACCGGACCAAGTCCACGGCCCGGCTGGCTCCCGGCTCAAGTCGTCTATCGTGGTGCCCTCCTCACATGGGAGCCGGGGGGAGGACGTGCGTGCGTGACGGGTTTGACAGAACTGTAGGCATCCTTTGCGCCGCCGTTGCGGGGAACTTTCTCAAAAAATTCATGTAAAATTTACTTGTGTTTCATATAAAAATTCTACTCTTTCTGTTTTTAAATTAATGTCATCATTGAGTTTTGACATCAACTTTGATCATTCGTCTTATTAAATTTTTTTGATAAATATTATATATTTTATTATAATTTAATCTATCATTAAAGTTATTTAAATCACAACTTAAAATTTTACGTATTTGAATTAAATTTTTGAAGAAGATGAAAGATCAAAATTAATATCAGAAATCAATAATGATATTAATTTAAATAGAAAAAAGTACCTTCCAAAAGAATCCTGTAATCATCTAAAGGAGCCGCCATGCACGATGGACAACCTAAGTAGTAGTAGCTACTTAGGCCTCCTTTGAAAAGTAGGAATTTTAAAGAAATTTTATAGAAATTTTACAGAAATCAGTTTAATTTAAAAAAAAATACAGAAAACAGAAAAAATTCTCGCATTTCAAAAAAGGCCTTAATAGATTTGATTGCCTGTTCAATCAAATTACAAATATAGAATTTTCAGAATTGCTTGCCAACTGAAAGAATAGGATCCGGATCCACACACAATATATTTCAAAACAAACTCTTTAGGGGGCATTTGGGATGGAGGATTTTCAAAGGAAACTTTGAAGGAATTGCTGACATCATGAACGTTTGGAATGGAGGAACCAACATTTGCATTCCTCCGGAACGACTTCGGGCGCGTTCGGATGTGCTTCTTGCCGCTGCGCTGCGCTGTGCGGAATACTGTTTGAATTAGATTTTTTTACTGTAGCAATAGGTAGCTAGAGTGATTCGCGCAGCGACAGCCTGCCGAAAAAATCTCGAACGAACGTGCCCTTCGTTTCCTTTGTAAAATGTTGGAATGAAACAATCCACTCCAAGCTCTGGGAAAACTTTCGTTCGCAACAGAGCCGCTAGTCTCTTCTCCCATCGTTGTTTTCTCCTGCGATGACTTGAGCGCTAAAGAAATGAAACCAACATATTCTAAAAAAAAAAGAAACCAACATTAGGAAACTCATGAAACAGAATTAATAAAATCCAACTCCAATGACCCGTCGGTTAATTTGAGTGCTTAGTAAATCTCACGAATCTGCTTTGGAATCGAGTAAAAATCAATCTGCTAACAGTTTTGATTTTCAAAACTTAACCGTTCAAAATTAAATTTAAGTTTAAATTATGAGACTTAAACATTTCAAACTCACAACTTGTAGGAACTCAGGAGACACCTAAACAGAGCTCGACAAGACAAAACTAACAGAATAATTTTGGAAAACTTTGAAAACATAAAGAAACTTTCTTAAATTTATGAATATTAATTGTTCAAAATTAAATTTAATTTCAAATTACGAGACTAAATATTCCAAACTCGAAACTCGAAAACTCGAAGGACACCTACATGAGCAACTTTAAGAATTTGAAGGAACTTATTTGAATTTTTGAAGATTAACCATTCAAAAAGAATTCCAAAACTGAGATGAGAGAAAGGTTCAGGAACTAATTTAATTTAATTTATATGCTATGAATAATGATAATATAGCTTCTAAAAATTTGTTCAAGTTTCACTAATATTTTTATTCCTATGTTTCTATTCCTACATTCCAAACACCTTAATTTTTTCCGTTCCTCTGTTTTGAATTCTTGTGGTTTTTTAATTTTTCCATTTATACATTTTTCTCATTCCTATGTTTTTTCTTTTCATGCATTTTTCATTCCTACTACAATGCAATTTTTCCTCATCGATAGATTATGTTTTTTTTTTCTCAAAAACAATGGTTCATCTCCATAACATCTACAACTGATACACTTATTTTTACCTAAGTACTTTGTATTTTAAGACAATAGTGTACTATGTATTTTAATACAATAGTGCAACTAGCTCAACCTACTTGTAATGTTTTGTACTGCGACGAGTACAGAGAGAGAGAGAGAGAGAGAGAGAGAGAGAGAGAGAGAGAGAGAGAGAGAGAGAGAAGTTATGTGTGTAAGGATCCGATGCCTAGCCACAAAAGGCTTAAGATTTATCCTATCCGGGCAACGGGCACTACGTCCTTGGTGTTGTATTGGCCTTATGGGTAAGGTCTTAAGTATGATATACCCAAATATTTTAATTTTTATATATCACGGGCAATCAGAAAAAAAGAACAATCCATTATTAGAAAAAGAGTAAGTGCAATTCATGCTGGCGTCTACATATAACTAAGCCAAACAATATAAAATGGGCAAATTACTTATCACCCATAAAAAAATTACAAGGTCCTTATCACCCACTCAAAATTTTCAATTTACTAATCAACCACCAATGTTAACATTTTTTCTTATTCACCACTCTTACACATTTTAATACTCAAAAAGATTTATTTGCCCCCTATATCATCTTTTGCAAAGTTTCTGCACTACCCATTTCAGTGGACGTTGTTGGGTTTTAGGACTTAACAATTTTCACTTTTAGTTCAAATTTTAAAAGTTTGATCTAAATTATTTTATTTCTCTTGAGCTTGTGGGCCATAATGTAAATTCATGAGAGAGGACTTATTTCAACAATGTCTACTAAATGGTTAATAAAAAACGTTTAAAAATGATAATATTAGGGCAAACAAGTCTTTTTAGGGCCCTGAAATGGATGGAAGTGGTGAATAAGGAAAGAAAATTAACAT
Source organism: Zoysia matrella (assembly GCA_001602295.1). Taxonomy (NCBI): domain Eukaryota; kingdom Viridiplantae; phylum Streptophyta; class Magnoliopsida; order Poales; family Poaceae; genus Zoysia; species Zoysia matrella. The sequence continues at coordinate 322,371 of BCLG01000050.1, forward strand.
TGATAGTTGATAAGAAATTGAAAATTTTGAGCGGGCGATAAGGAGCTTGAAGTTTTTTTATATGTGAAAGGAATTTACCCATATAAAATATCTTTTGCATAATTATATTCTGTAGAATCATCCATAAAATGTAGTGTTACAAGAAAATAAAATTTAAAAGCTATTGACATTTCAGAATATTTTATTTTTTGGTAAAGTGAAGCTTTTTCAATGATAAATCCTCATGTGAGATAGCACACGCAAGCATCAATTTTCATGCATGACTTTAGACCTCCGCTACTGGATCGAGGTCAATACATTTGAAAGAGACAAGATAAAAGTCTATTTTACTTTCTGAATAGCTCACTTTGTC
>BCLG01000050.1:322727-335125 GCA_001602295.1 Zoysia matrella
CTTTGTCTGTCTAATTACTATCTCACTTCCATACTGAACACAAAAAATAATTTTACTCTCTCCATCTCTTATAAGTCGTTTTGAAGCTGGGTACGGAAATTAAAGAGAGTGAAAAAGATAAGATGTGCTGAAATCGAGAAAGAGAGAGATAAAAATGGAGAAATACCGGTAGAATGTGTATTGAGAAGTGAGAATAATTTATAATTTAGAAAAAGTTGTTGAATCTGGAATGACTTATAATTTAGAACGAAAAGAGTATAAAACTACAGGTATTTTACCTATACCGTCAAAACTACATATTTAAACCATAGAATCTGTAGTTGTGATAAATTGAATACAAAGTATGCATTTTTGTGATACATTGGATACAAAATTTGTAGTTTTGTGATAAATTAGATATAAAATCTGTAGATTTTTGAAATATTGATAAAATATCTGCTGTTTTGTAAAATTTACTTTGAAAATATAGTAAAAATTGTTTATGTAATAAAATAGAGGGAGTACATGAACGATCACTCAATCTATTCAAATTGATGCAATATGTTCCTTATATTGACTCTTAGTGTTACTATCAAGGAATTATGTAAACTTTTATATAATTTTAAGATGCCATTTTTTTTGTCACACAGGTTAATTCCAAATCGTCAAAGCATATGTTCCTAAACCAAGGAGGAAGCAAGGGAGGGGGAAATAAAATATCTTGATGGCTTCTCTTATCCGTGACCACTTATCGCTTGGACCATCTTCAACCTCCCTCTCACGGCCAACTGTCAGGATTCAGGAAGCCATCACCCCGACATCCCTCAAAGCCCAATTCCTAAAGACCAGTATCCAAAACTAAAGCTCGCAGGGATTCAAATGGATTGACATTGGCTGTCAGACCTGGTTCCCTTCCTGCTCCATTGATCCGATGGCTGCTACTGGCTTACATTTCCAATCGGCCGCCTTCTTCTCTGCTCGTCCGCGAGATGCTGGAATCAATCCGTTCCACCATTGCTCGCCACATAGGATCCTCAGCGCAAGAAGAACGTGCCTTCTCAAGGCAAAGTCCTCCAATGGCCGCCCGCAGATTAGAGCCGCACTCAGCAACGGTACGGACAGCATCACCTACACTCTTCTTTTAAGAAATCCTCGCCTACACTTCAAGTAGCAGTTAGCCAGCAGAGGATGAATTTTTTTTACGAGAACCAGCAGAGGATGATGACTATATGCTGAATTGGTTTATGCAGAGATGCTAGATGTAAATTTACCGACACCGGAGCAGGAACGGAGCACCGTCAGCATCACCGTCGTCGGCGCCTCCGGCGACCTCGCCAAGAAGAAAATTTTTCCGGCACTCTTCGCATTGTTCTACGAGGACTGCCTCCCGGAGGTCTCTGCTCCTATTTCTTGCTCCTTCACTGATGACACCGTTTGGTTCTTCAGTTTGGGGTTTGCAGTGTGGAGCTGCGAGTTTCTTAGTTTCAGCTGACCTCTGCCATTGTCAATGCAGCACTTCACTGTGTTTGGCTATGCCCGGAGCAAGATGAGCGACGAAGAGCTCAGGACCATGATTAGCCGGACCCTAACATGCCGAATAGACAAAAGGTATGTTCACAAATTTGGCATTGTTATAGTATCTTCATAAAGTACAGTAATTCTGTATTATGTATCAAATTTCAGAGCTTGCTCTGAATGTGACGAAAAGAAAAAGGACAAAATTTTAGTAATCAATATAACCTTTAATAACAGGGTCTCAAACACATTTATTTTTCTGTGAACGGGCAGGAGTAACTTTTCTTCTATATAGACGAGAACATCTTGCAAATTCATTGTTCGTACCCTTTACATTCTATTACTAGAAATATCCACAATGTAAATCCCTTTAAGCCACATAATCCATTACAGTGAAAAGATAGCAGAAATAACTTTTCTGTTTGTAGCTCAGCTTTTGTTTGAACAATTAATAGGGAGAACTGCGATGATAAGATGGAACATTTTCTGGAGAGGTGTTTTTATCATTCTGGGCAGTACAACTCAGAGGAGGGATTCGCGGAATTGGATAGGAAACTTGAAGAAAAAGAGGTACCCCTGACGTCAATTTAGATTATGTTTGAATTTCATCAAGCACCATTTTGTTTCATAAATAAAAGACTTATTGAAACTCTATTGACGTTAGGCAAGTTAGATGCATGGCTTAGTAGGCTAGTTTAGAAAGAACTTGCTTTCTTTCCGCTTAAGAAGTTTTCTAGTTCATAAAAGGATGGAATAAAGAAATAGGAAATCAAAGACGTTAAATTGTGCTGCCACTTTATCCTAACAATAATGCCCAGGCTTGTATGCAATTGAACGAAGGTTCCTAAAATGGTCAACATGTATGCTGATTCAGAACACAATTAAACTAATCTCACAATATATGGCTCATCTGTACATTCCTTTGGGTAATGCAAACTAGTCATGCACTCATGCTTCATAATGAATGTCTGTTTCCTTTGTGTGTCATCAGGCAGGCCGGGTACCTAACAGGCTATTTTACTTGTCGATTCCGCCAAATATATTTGTCGATGTGGTAAGATCAGCTAGCCGCACTGCATCATCTTCAAGTGGGTGGACGAGATTTATAGTGGAAAAGCCATTCGGTCGCGATTCGGAGTCCTCAGGAGAGCTCACTCGATCCTTAAAGAAGTACTTAGCAGAGGAGCAAATATTCAGGTATGTACATGATATGAAGAGCTGTTTCATTACTCTGTTCAGTTTGAATCATTCACATCGCCAGAATAAGCATTGGGTTCTTAATATTTTTTGTGTAGGATTGACCATTATTTAGGCAAGGAGCTGGTTGAAAACCTGTCAGTCCTCCGTTTCTCCAACCTCGTCTTCGAACCGCTGTGGTCGAGGAACTACATCAAGAATGTGCAGCTCATATTCTCTGAAGATTTTGGCACCGAGGGTCGAGGCGGGTCTGCAGTTCCTAGCTTCTTCCATACAAGTGATGCAACGACGTTCAATGAATCTACAAAGATGAACAGATCATCCCCAACTGATCATTTAACTGTTGGATTGCAGCTACTTCGACAACTACGGGATCATTCGGGACATAATGCAGAACCACCTGCTGCAGATCCTGGCCCTTTTTGCCATGGAGACGCCGGTCAGCCTTGATGCAGAAGATATTCGCAATGAGAAGGTACTGGTGCATTCTCAGTCGTGTAATTTGCTTGACTGTTATTGATTGAAATGGAGATTCTGACTGCTCCTCGTGCTGTTGCCACGCATGGCAGGTGAAAGTTCTGAGATCGATGAGGCAGCTGAAGCTGGAGGACGTGGTGGTGGGGCAGTACAAGGGCCACACCAAGGCCGGGAAATCGTACCCGGGGTACGCAGACGACCCGACCGTGCCCAAGGGCAGCATCACGCCGACGTTCGCCGCCGCGGCGCTCTTCATCGACAACGCGCGGTGGGACGGCGTGCCGTTCCTGATGAAAGCCGGCAAGGCGTTGCACACCAGACGGTATCAGTGGTCTTCTTCTCTCATCAACTTTGTGGCTTTCTTGTCTGCGATCTTGATCAGTAACTGAAACTGGCTGCGCACGCAGCGCGGAAATCCGAGTACAGTTCCGGAGCGTGCCTGGCAACCTGTACCGCCGGAACATCGGCACGGACCTGGACCAGGCGACGAACGAGCTGGTGCTCCGGGTGCAGCCCGACGAGGCCATCTACCTCAAGATCAACAACAAGGTGCCGGGGCTCGGCATGCGGCTCGACCGGAGCAACCTCAACCTGCTCTACAAGGAGCGGTACCGCCGCGAGATGCCGGACGCGTACGAGCGGCTGCTGCTGGACGCCATCGCCGGCGAGCGCCGGCTCTTCATCCGGAGCGACGAGCTCGACGCCGCATGGGCCATCTTCACGCCCGTGCTCAGAGAGCTCGAGGAGAAGAGGGTGGCGCCGGAGCTGTACCCGTACGGTAGCCGTGGGCCTGTCGGCGCGCACTACCTCGCCGCAAACTACAGCGTCAGGTGGGGCGACATCAACAGCGACGACAGGTAGCACCTGGTATGCTAGCGCTTGTGGGAACCAATTGAAGAAGCGCAGCGAAGATCGCAGAGTGGCTGACTAAGTTCTGAAGCTGTTGCATCCTCGGATTGATTCACTGTTCGTGTGGGCACTCTGTTGTTCGAGATTGACAGAAAAAAATATTTGCATTGCTGAGTAGGAAGTTCATTTTAGCATTGTTTGGTTGTAATACACGATACTCTCTCCGATTGTTTAATTGTTGTCGTCGTTAATTTTTAAATTCAACTTTGACCATTCGTTTTATTCAAAAAATTTGCTTGAATGTGTAAAATTATAAGTTGTAATTTAAAGTATTCTAATGATAAATTAAATTATATCAAAATATATGAAATTTATCAAAAAAATTTGAATAAGACGAATGATTAAAGTTGAATTTAAAAGTTAACGGTGACATTAATTAAAAAACGAAGGGAGTATATATCAAGCGAAAAGGGTTTGTGCAGTGCCAGAAAAACAAAAAATTGTCAATACTGCAGACTACATTGGTTAATAGGAAACATCAATTTTAGCAATGATATACTGGTAACTGTCTTGAATGAAATCCGAAAGGAAGTTCTTCAAGAACCTTAATCATTCGATATGATTGACTTCTAAGTATTTAGCAGAATTTCACACTAGTGGATCATTATGGATGTAGTATTCCTCTTTTTATGCTGATTACCTATATCTGCCTGTTACTGCACCTTAAATTTGCTTAACCCAACAGTAGAGGTAAACTACCGTAGAATTGCGCATTGAAATTTATTGGCTGAACAAAATTATCTCTACGACAATATTAGTCCAGTTGCGCCGTTGTTTTTATTGATTTAATGCAAGCATTTGTTAAGGATATCTGAAGTGCAAAGGTTGGTATAGCTAAATAGTACTGGAAATATCATCTACAAGATGACAAGCATATGCCAAGTATATCTTTCTTTTTTTAAGGAGAAACTGGTTTCATTTTCGATGAAATTCGTGAAGGAACACACTTCTGCCATCGATGGCACAAATCCTGATAAGGTACTAAACTGCATGTTTACTTTGGCCATGTTTTTTCAAAAGAGGGTGTCACTGAAATCGTATCTCCCTTTTAAAAAAATCGTGTTACCTACGACTAACAAATCTAGAAAACGTTCAGACAAGTTATAATGAAGGAACTAAAATGCATAATCTAACAGAAATAAAAAAACTACTGAATCCATCACAAAGGGATGCTAAACTGAAGCCAATTAATACATTAGCTAACCGAAACGAAGAACTTTCTGTCAGCTTGTCAGGTAAAACTCTCCCTGGAAGCTTAACATGCATTTTACATCCAATTTATGGACCTTCATTGCCATCCTTCAGTGAGAGCGAGCCTTTGAGCCCCCCACCCCGAATCTTCAGGACTCGTGCGTGTCATGGCTTCCATTGCAACAGCATTGCAGAGCTCCCAATTCTTTTATGGTACCTTCTTGCCGTCTTCGGTTTGAATACCAGGCATAGAAATGACCACAGTCAATCTCATGGATTTTTTTTATTGAAATCATTTTCTTTCCTAGCTTCCACAAAACAAACAGCTGCTGCTAATCTAACCATGTAAAAACTATCTTTGCTGCATCAGAAATATTTGACCCAAACAAAATTCTGTTCCACAGATTCTTGCCAACCACTTAAAAAAATATTTTTTAGTCACCAAAGTATTTGGTCACTATATGTGTAATATTAGTCATTATAACTATTTTGTCACTAAAAACTTTAGTCGCATTTTGATTACTAAAACCTTGTCACTATATGTATATAGTAACCAACAATTAGACATGTTGGTCATTAAAACTAAATAGCAACTAGGGAGCCTTTGGTAACTAAATGAATTTATCAACCAATGAGCATGTACTTTGATCACTAAAAATGTATATCGACAATAAAAACTAAATCTTAGTCACTATTTGTCAATTTTTAATAACCAAAATACTTGATCACTAAAACTTGGTGACTAAAGATTCATTTTCTTGTAGTGAACAGTTATCACCATTAACCGGACTAATTGAGATGTAAACGCATTTTGCTACCAAAAAAGAGGTCACATTTATGATTTACTTTTGATTTCCTTCTGAACAATTACCTTTTTTGTGCTGCTTGAAAAATTGTCTTTAGTCAGCATTGCTCCTTGACAAGTGATATTTCTACAGCAAAAGCGATATTCATTTTTACTTTGCCATATGAATTCGTTATAACATTATATCTGAAAAGAATAGAAGGTGTCGTCTTTTGGTCGTATCTGAGGATATAAAGCCATGCATACTTTTTCACTAGATCATCTTTTCTGTTGCAGAAAATCAAGAAAAGAAGACATGCGAAATAAGAAAATTGGTCTAGTGGGAAAACTCTAAGATTCATCACTGGAAACTCAGGACGAAGAGGAAGCAAATGTGAGGGAAGCTGTGGATAATCATAGAAAATATTCCGAGTATGATGGGGAGGATAACAGATGGCAAATTCTCAAATGAGAATGCGATTCTCAAAAATCAAGATTGTGGTTAGTGTTCTCATTCAGTTCCTTGATATATTTTGTCTCTTGCTAGGCGCAACAGTATAAATCAAGATGTACAATCAGAAGGAGTAGAAGACAAATGCCTCCAGGAACAAGGAGGAGTTTAGAAATTTTGGAGTCATCATTAGCTACACAACTACTGATGGTAATCTTGTTAATATAATGCTGTGATCTGGCTATTTTAGTAACCCACATACTGTACTCATTTGATATTTTCAGATCCTGGAGCTCTATTTGTCTTTCACTGCTATAATCAGTCTCTAGGACAGCAACACAGGGGAAGGAGAGCATTTTACTGGACTTTGATGGACAGATTCATCAGCCAGCGGCCCCCAACATGCAATTCTTTGGAGGAGATACACCAGAAAAAGAACTCTAGGCTCAGGGACTAAGCGCAAGGCTGTAACTTCCTTCAAGGCAAAGAAGGCGGTTCTGGGCGCCAGTAGATCAAATTTCTCACGCTAACGAACATATAACATGCCAGGGCCCACGATAAAAGCTGATGTGGCCGTATTTGAAGTTACTTAGAAACCAGAAATAAGGAATTGTTGGAGGGAAGTTGTTTTACTCCCAACAGTTTTTTAGAAACTCCCTAAATCAGTATTGAACAAGTCTTTTTTTACTACAAACTTGTTGGAGATGCTCTTATGCTAAAAAGAGAACTATAAGACCCAATCCAACTGAAAGGGGCAGCTCTCCCACCCACAATGTCAGGCACAGCAGTAGCATTGCGCCACGTACAGTCAGAAGTACAATAGTCGATTACAACATACAAGGAACATGTAAGCAAGCATACAAATTCATGATTTAAATATGCATCAAGATCACAAGATAAAACATAGGCAGAATTGAATTTGTTGCTGAAATTGCAGCCACTAAATATAGAAATAGTTCTAAGAACTATTATAGCTTCCTTGAGTGGTTTCGCAGCTGCTCATTTTCATTGAATTATATGCAATCTAGTTCTATATTTCACCAGCAACCTCAAACATAACCAGGACTAGAATATGGAAGTCAATCCAACCAAGAAAAATTGAGAAAAATGTTCATGGATACTAGGATTCTACTCTTAACTATTATCCGCATTATCCATATATTGGTACATACCAAAAAGAGTGTTCTAAAAGATAACACAATCAAATCGTCCAGACCATTAGTCATACAAATCACCAAAGGGAAATGGTAAAAGTGGCACCGTAAGCAATAATTATGAATGGAAGGCAAAGATAGCATCATGTCAAGCAAGGTACATGCAAAATATTGACATCTTTTCACAAGACATACATGGTCTTTACAAACAGAAGATTTGGCCTATGCCAGGACAAATAGACAAGCATATCAAAAGAGCATTAATATTAAGCTTGTCAGCACAAATAGGCTGGGACATATTAAGGAAAGGAGTAACAAATGTCTAAGCCAGCTGCATTACTGAGCGAAGTAATGACATGCTCCCTAAGAAGTAAGAACATCTTGGCAGAACGAGAAGAAGATGCACTACTGTTGTCCTGATGCCTTCCAACCATACTCCCCGATTTTCAAGCTGCCAATTGCTGTCAAAAAAGAAGAAGAAGAGAAATTAGATTAATGTATAATAGATATACAAGTGTAACAACAAGCAGTTCACAGTTTAGCGTTGCAGGATAAACAACCTGAGTTTCTGACAGCGCCGACCTTTCTGCAGGAAGGTTTTCGGTCCACTTCCTCTTACGTAGAATTCGGAAGAAATCAGAAGGCACGATAACAGGTTCCCTGCTTCTGTAGTAGTTGTGAACACGCCCATGCCACAGCAGGTTCTTGAGGCACATGTCAAAGCTGCAGATGCAATCGTCCACAAGGCACATGTCAGCACGTCATCTGCATAGGATTTGTAGCGTTTTATAGCGACAAACCAGATGGAGTCCCCGACGCGGCCCCTGGTCCGGGTCATATGAATTGACTCATCCTTGGGGATGTCCTCCAGGTAAAGCTGGCACTCTTCAGGCAAACAGATAAAGTCGAAATCCACGACAGAGCTGCTGGTATGCAGGTCGCAGTACGCGACGCCTTTTGAAAGATCCGACCAGAAAGCCTTGCCTTCTAAGGACACATCCGCCATGAAGGTGTCAGGGATCATCGACAGGAAGCGCCGTCCCTTTATCAGCCACGGATCGGTGACAGCATCCCTTGTCTCCGGACAGCACACGCAAAGAACATCCTGCGGGTACTCTAGAACCCGGATGTTATGAGCCATGTTGATGAGCTTTGTAATCACGGCTGCCGGAGGTGAGTTCGAGGACGGGCTTAAGCCCACAAGCAACTTCGTGGCGATCCGGTAGGTACCTGAACAGGGAGAGAGAGGCGTCGATCACGTCGTAGACGAGATGGTAGTGGAGGTCGGGACGGTACCGGCGGCCGAAGATCAGGATGACTGTGATGAGGTTCTGGTCCGCGATCATGATGTCGCCCCCTCCTTTGATCTCTCCGTAATTCTCCGGATCCAATTTGCGGCGGCGCCCAAGTTCGATCTCCACATCGATGCTTCTAAGCGCCTTGTCGCTCACGCGGAAGGCCATGGAAGAGGTGAGAACCGGGCTGTCGCCGAGGCCGATGTAGAGCTCGAGGCCTTCCACGCTCTCCTGGCCTCGCTCCCCGCATCCGTAGGCTTTCTTCCTGATGCACTTGAGGAGGGTCCCCTTTGGTCCTGGCTCATCGATCAGCTTATACATTTTCACGTCGCTATCTAGCACGAGGGGAGGGGAACGCCGGGACGCAGCCATGGCCGGCACGCGGCGGAGGGTTTCACCTCTCTATTTATACACAATAGTGCTCATGTATATGACAACTAGACTGTTATGTATAACACTTATATATACAGTAACTAGTCTATTATTTATATAAATATACTACCTAGTCTACTATTTATACGAATATGATAATCAATCTACCGTCACAAAAATAATTGCTTACTAAAATTGATAAACGTAATATTCTTTTTTCATACGTGCGTGAGCTTTTAGGATTTAAGTTATTTGAAAAAATTTTCAAATCTTCTAACAACTACTTGGTCTGATTGATGATCAGGAAGTATTGATCTTTGTTGACTCGGGCAGCTCTCATTGCTTCATCAGTGCAGACATGGTCTCTCAGTTACAGCTTGCTACTACACCTATTCGTCCAACAGCCGTCAGCGTAGCAAACGGTGCAGTTCTGCAATGCACTCATCAGATCGCTCAGTGTCCATGGTGGGTGCAGGGTACCACATTTCATATTGATCTTCGGATTCTGCCCCTCAGATGCTACGATGTAATTCTGGGTATTGATTGGCTGGAATCAGTCAGCCCAGTTGTTCATCATTAGAACACTAAGCGTATGACTTTTCAGTACAATGGTTTCGAGATAACACTTTGTGGTGTATTACCAGATGTGGCCCGTTGTCCCCAGATTTCAGCACCTCAATTGTCTAAGCTTTTCAGTCATAATGTTGTTCAGCATATCTTTCAGTGGCGTGCAGAATCTGTTTTGCTAGTGCAACCTTTGCCTCCTGCCATTATCACTTTACTGCATCGTTATACTGATATCTTTCAGGAGCCCATGTCTTTACCTCCTCACCGCAACTGGGACCATCACATACCGTTGATGCGCGATACACAACCAGTGTGTATTCGTCCTTACCGGTACACACCAGCGCAGAAGACAGAGATTGAGAAGCAAGTACACGACATATTACAGGCTGGTTTGAATCGATCAAGCTCCAGTCCATTCTCTTCACCGGTTCTTCTCGTAAAGAAAAAGGATGGGACGTGGCGGTTCTGCGTGGACTACCGTCACCTCAACGCCATCACGGTGAAAAACAAGTATCCATTGCCGATCATCGATGAGCTACTTGACGAGTTGTCCCGTGCAGCATGGTTTACGAAGTTGGACCTTTGGGCAGGGTACCATCAGTTTCGGTTGTGCGAAGAGGATGAACTGAAAACTGCATTTCAAACGCATCACAGGCATTTTGAATTTCGAGTAATGCCGTTTGGTCTTTGCAACACTCCGGCGGCGTTGCAAAGTGCCATGAATGAAATACTTGCACCTTTACTTGGTCGCACGGTCTTGGTTTTCATCGACGACATATTGGTGTATAGTCCATCATTTGAAGTTCATTTGTACCATGTTGAAGAAGTCTTTCAGCTCCTTCGGGCCCACAGTCTATGAGTTAAGAAATCTAAATACGTCTTCGCATAGCAACAGATTTCGTATCTGGGGCATACCATTTCTAAGGCTGGGTTGTCACCAGGTGACAAGGTCACAGAGATTCAGTCGTGGCCAATACCAAGCAATACCAAGGAGTTGCGCAGTTTTTTGGCTTGGCCAGCTATTACAGGAAATTTGTCTGAGATTTTGGTTTGATCAGTAAGCTGTTAACAGAGTTGCTAAAGAAGTCAGTGGTCTTTCTTTGGACTCCAGTACATGAAGAGGCCTTCCAATTGTTGAAGCACAAGTTAACTCATGCTCCTGTCTTGATGTTACCGGATTTCAGCAAACCATTTGTTGTGGGGACAGATGCAAGTCAGTACGGCATCGGGGCTGTGCTCATGCAGGATTCTCACCCCATTGCTTTTCTTGGTCGTGCTCTCTGTCCTCGCAACCAAGGCTTGGCAGCATACGAGAAAGAGTGTCTTGCCATCCTAATGGCCGTGGATCATTGGCAATCTTACTTGCAACATACAGAATTCATAATCCGGACGGATCACAAAAGCCTCACTCACTTGATAGAATAAAGAATCAGTACACCTCTTCAACTGAAAGCGCTCACGAAGCATATGGGTTTACAATACACAATACATTACAAGCAGGGGCAATTCAATAAAGTTGCAGATGCCCTGTCACGGAAACCAAGTATGCATTCTTCAGACTCCTCTGAACTGACAGCAATCTCGGTATGTATTGTAGGCCAGCTTGGTTGGATCATATTGCCCGTGCATACATGAATGATACTTTCACCCACGACCTGATTACACAGTTGTCTCTTCCAGAGGGCCACCATGAGGATTTCACTTGGCAGGCTGGACTCTCAGGTTCAAGGGTCGTATCTGGATTAGCAACGACACCACCCTTCAGAATCATATCATATTGGCGCTGCATGCAAGTGCACCCGGAGGACACTCAGGATTCTTTTCTACGTATCATAGACTTTAAAACAGAACGCATTGCCCCACCCGGTCTTCTGCAATCCATCAGTGTGCCTCAACATGTTTGGTCAGTAATTTGCATGGATTTCATAGAAGGGCTGCCAAAATCAGCTGAGTACGACAGCATTCTGGTAGTGGTCGACAAATAGTCCAAATACGCTCATTTTCTACCACTCACTCATCCTTATACAGCTCTGTCAGTGGCCAAACTCTACATGTCTCAAGTGTTCAAGTTGCATGGTCTTCCACAAGCCATCATTTCTGTGACTGACCAAAACTTTGGCCTTAAATTAAAAATGGGAATTCAAAATTTTTCTAACAAAACACCATAACAATTTTTTTTCCCTTTTCTATATCCTGATCAAAATACAAAGTCACATTTAATTAAACTAGGTAAATTGAAATTTTATTAAATATTAAAACTTAGAAGTGTGATAAGTGCTTGACTTCTTGTTCTTTTCTTTTCTTTCCTGCTGTATCCTTGTGCTTGGCTTTAAATCAATTTAATGCATTGAACTCAATTCAAATCTTTGAATTCAAATCAAAATTCCCAAAAATTCTGAAATTTCGGTCATGGGCTGCACTCTTCCCTTTTCCTTCCTTTCTCCTTTCTCCGGCCCAGCCTGCTTCCTTTTCTTTCCCGTTGAAAGTTGCCTAGAGGGGGGGGGGGG
>BCLG01000050.1:335225-347278 GCA_001602295.1 Zoysia matrella
AAAAGACTAGAATATGATATAGGAAGTAATCTAAGAAATTAAACAAGATAGAAACTAGTAAGCAAGTAGATCGAAGCAAATCTATGAATATGAACAATATGAACTTGTAAGAATAAAAAGAACACAACGAGACACGAGATTTTTCACCGAAGTAAGTCCACGAAGGAACTTTACATCTTCGTTGAGAGGTTCACAAAGAACTGGATCTCACTCAATCCTTTCTCTCACTTAACCAATCACAAATGTGAGATTGAGTTCTTCACTAGCAAATCTCTTTCGAGAAGAGTGAATAAACTTCCCAAGGCGTCATCACATGAGTTGGGAGCTCCTAAGCACGCTTAGCCGTTTAGAGCAAAAGCTCTAAAAGTAACAAACTCAAATCAAAGCTCGACGATGCTGCAAATGCTCAATGGGAGTGAAAGCACTTCTCTCACAATTTTTAGCTCAAATCTTGCAAGTTTAGGCCTTGAAAGGGAGTGGGAGAGTGTTTTTAGAGCTCAAGAGTGTTGTTTGCAAGTGTGAGTCACCTGCTCCTCCAAATGGGGCTGAGAGGGTATAAATACTCGGGCTCCAAAATTTAACCGTTGGACTAGCTTCTGATTGACCGAACACTCCAATAACTTATCAGATACTCCGGTGAGGCCTCTTGGGTTGACAAAGCTAGAGCAGTCGAAGTCTTTAGCACTGTCTCGGATACTCCGGTGAGCCCTCTCGGGTGCGGGCTACTAGGCCACTGGAGTCTCCGACACTTTGCCGGGAACTCCAGTGAGCCTTCTCAGGTTAAGCCAGTAAGCCTTACCGGAGACTCCGGCAATATGCCAGAGACTCTGGTAAAGAGTCTCGAGTTATGCATAAGATTGAGCATTATGGAACATTTGAGACATCAATTTGAGTCTTTTTTATAGTATGACATACCTAGACTCAAAAAAGATAAAATCTAGTATTCTTTCACAAAAAAAGCTCCATAAATCCTTGAAAATTAGAGGAAAATGATAAAATCTAGTATTCTTCCAAGAAAAAAGGCTCCATAACTTGATCTTTGAAAATTTGGGGTCTTTATTTTTTCTTTAGCATTCTTTTTTTTTAAACATTCGCACTATTAAAACAGTTAACAAATATTATTAGTTTTTTGAATGATTTATTATGATCCACCAAAACTCACTGTGATGGCCTAGATGCACTTTCACCCGCGCAGGCCGCTTCCTGCCTGCCCAGCAGCACTGGCCCAACTCGGCCCAGCCCACGCCGCCTTCTTCTCCTTCCTCCAGCCCGCATCCTCGCGTCGTTTTCCTCTTGGCGAACCGCGCCGTCCCACCAATGTCCGCGCTCACCTCTGCCATCCCTCTCGCCTTCACTCCTCTGCCAACCGACATCATCATCGCGCCGCGAGTTTGCTGACGCGAGCACGAGTCGCTCGGCCAAACCTCGCAGCTTTCTTCGCGACGTGCGCCGACCGAGGATCGTCGAAATCCCGCTCCCTGCTTCCCTTGCGTCAGCCTCGCGCCGCTCCGCCAATCACCACCACTGCGGCGCGTTGGTGCGCCCGCCGTCACCCCGCAGAGCTTCTGCTCTTGCTGCCACGCCGCGTCCTAACGCCTCGCAATGAAACCCCGACGCCGCTCACGTCGTCACGGTGCCAGACGACCACCGCCCTCGGCGACCATGCTGCCGGCTACAAAAGGCACCATACACCTCTCCTCCTCTGGCCACTCCTCGCCACTGAGCCACCGGCACGCCAAATCGCCCCAATTTCGCGTTTTCGGCTTCTTCCCCAAATCAGGCAACCACAGGTTCCACCACCAAATTCGGCACGTGAGAGTCCCTCGCCGACCGTTACCTGCGCCAAAAGCACCACAGGGATCTACTCTTTCTATTCCCTGAAGCATTGAGCCGACACCGTCGCGCCTGTACACCAGCACCGAGCCCCGCCGCTGCCGTGCATGACCTCTCCGTTGACAGCACGCGGCAGCCTTTCCACGGCCACGTCAAGACCACCAGAAGCTTCAACAACCTACTCTCTCGCTCCTACGCCCCTCCTTGTTCCCTGTTGACCTCGCTACGGTCACCCTCCACGAGCGCCGCCGCCGCCATAGCGCTCGCACCGTCGCCAGCCGCCTCTGGCCGGTTACGGCTGATGAAACCACTTCGAGCGCGTTTGCATAGAGCTCCTCTCTCTTTTCCACTATTCCCCGAGCAAATCCGAGTGCCGTGTCCGAGGTTCACCTTCTCCGGTGAGGTTTTGCCATGGCGCCGCCGCCTCGTCGCCTCCAGCAGCCGCGCGAGGCGCGAGCACGCTCCTGCGTCCAGTCCAAAACGGATGGCCAGGATTAGAACCCGTGCCCCTTTTGCTCTTTTAAATCTCGACCCCTCCTTTCTAATCCAACGTACCAGATCATTCCAGTTTACCATGGACCCATGGGCCGGGTTCACGTCTACAGTGGACTCGGTCCACAACATTTCCGACACAAAATAATTCCTCTAAATCCCAGACAATCCACTTTTACATCCAAGCCCCTCTAGTTCTGCAAAAATAATATTCTAGCCCATGCAAATTACAGTAAACCCCTAGACCTTTCTACTAATAACATTTTATCCCAACCCTTTACACACCAGGCTCTGTTTATTTGGAGACCCCTGTAACTTTCTATTTTTTTTTCACAGATATATAGGTCCTTGCGACCTTTCTGATAATTACAGTATACCTTTTAAATGTCATAACTCCTTCATTCTAAATCCGTTTTCAACGATTTTTTACTGTTGGAATCGTTATCTCGAGTCTCATCACATAAAGCTATCCAATCACCAATTAATCTCTGATCATGCTGCTTTATCTTATTGGTAAGTTTTATCGAAGCTTTAAATTGTTTTCTTTATTAGCTTTTATTGGTTCTTATTGATAGTATTTTAGTGTTGTCTATTTTAAACATAGCTTTATAATAGTTAGTGTGCACCTCATCTATTAGTATTGTTCATGCCACTATTATCATGCACACATGGCCACGATTAGCCCTATGTAATTTAGTTTAATACTAGAATTATACTTAATATAGTTAAATACTAGGTCCGCTACTTAGTTTATTTTAGAAAGTAAGTAGATAGTAATCAACATGCATAAGCATCCTACCATGCATTCACATGCACTAGTATATGTGGCATATATGAGATTTAGCTGTCTAATTATAAATATAGGAATTAAGTAATTAGTTAAAAATTGCTAATATTCATATGCCCTTAGAAATTAAGTAGTTAATAACACACTTTTGCATCTTACCTTACATTCACTTGTAATAGTACCTACGCCGCGTATTAGCTTTAGTAGTTTATTTGCAATAATAGAATCTAGTAATTAATTGTGTTAATTGTTAGTAATCACTACGACAGGACTACGAATAGTGGGAAATTAAATAATTAATTGCTAATTTCTAGTAATATCATGCATGTAGATTATTGAAATTTTCGCTGATTGCTTCGTGTCTAGCGGGTTAGCTGGTTGTGGATGGTAGCCATCCTCGCTGGTTTACCGCTGAAGGTTCCCCCTCAAGTATAATATCTTAATTCGAAGTATGTATTTGATTTACATTCTGTTGTGTTTGATCGTATCAGCTATTTATCCAAGGACTTATATGTGATTCACAGAGTGTCCCAAAAATGGGGTACTGCAATTTCAGACCGGGACATGATCTTTACAAGCACTCTCTGGCAAGAACTATTTGTACTTTCACACACCGAACTTCGTCTCAGGTCCTCGTACCATCCCCAGACGGAAGGACATACAGTGCATGTTAACCAGCATCTTGAAGCACATTTGCGTTGCTCGGTTCATGCATGTCCATAGAACTGGTCTCACTGGCTCTCACTAGCGGAATATTGGTATAATACTTATCAGGATCACGTACCCCGGGTACCCAACAGATCGCACTCCAACGGGTGAAAGTTGGGGGTCGAGCGGCACGGGTTCTGACCCCTCAGCGACGACCCACGGCGGCCATGTCTTGGCCGCGTAGAGGCGCAAAGACCCCGGCCTTCGGAGATCGACCCCGGGGGCAACCCCTAGGAGGTAGGTACCGCGTTATGGTACATTTACTTTGATGACCGGCTGCCATCCGTCCCGACGAGACAGGACGAGATTCACCACGGCGACACTCCAGCAGAAAGCTGCGACGGCTGCCAGACACGATGAGACAGCACTGTAGCCGGCGCAGTGGCGGCGAACGTGCATCATTGTACCCGCCGCTGTGCACGACGTGACGGGTCATGACCACGTCTGGACGGAACGAAATGATGGCGACAACAACGGAAGGGTCCACCTGTCGGCGAGACGGCAGGATCTCGTAGGGCCCATTACCTGTAACTCCGAGGCCCCCTCCTATATAAAGGAAGGCCCGGGGAACGATAGAGACAACAATCGAACACCACCACAAGCAACAGCCACAAACACACGAAAGACAAACTTGAGCTCCCTCAGAACCCAGGGATCCTTGCACCTTTCCGAGCAAGCACCCCCATTCACCCACTTTCTGGGTCCTCCCGCGAAGAGAGGATCCCGTCTTGTGACATTATCCTTGAGATAATCTATTCCCTAGACGTAGGGTATTACACCGTTCGAGTGGCCCGAACCAAGTAAAAATCCCCTCGAGTCTTTCTCAGACCGGACCCTTCAGAGTCCGAAGGCACACCACCCCCACGATCGTATATTCACTGTGTCGGTGATCAAAACGCCGACAGTTGGCGCGCCAGGAAGGGGAGCATCTTTCTTTTGGTGTGCTCTGGTTTTGGCTTTTCGATGGCCTCACAATTCGTTGTAGGGGACACTTCGATCTCCCACCTCCGTTTCGGGGACCTCACGGTCGCTGTCTCTAGAGACGGCCGATTGTGGCAAGTCCCCACTTTTGTCTCTGGGCAGGTTTTCCACTTCGGGAGCTTGAACTTTGTCGTAAGCGAAGGCGGTGAGCTCTGCCTCTAGGTTCCGCGCGAAAGGCACCCTCGTTGGTGGCCCCGAAGCCACCTTGTCTTGGGGCACGACCCGTCAAGAGAGTGCTTCACTCTCCACGCCCCAAAGGGCGCGGAACCGACGAATCTCGCAGGAGACGCTCCCATGACCGCTACTACTGACGCGGCTCTCTCGACTCCAGGAGACCGAGCCCTGAGGGGGTCGGACCCAGAGCGTTCGGATCGCTTATCCGGCACGCGAAATTTTCGCAGAGATTTCGCGCCCCGACCACCATCGGCCGCTACAACGGGGAAACAAACCCCGTCCACTGGCTCGAGGATTACCGCCTCGCCTGCAGGACCGGAGGAGCGGACGACCTGTTCACCATCCAGTACTTGCCGCTCTTCCTCACCGACTCAGCCCGAGGATGGCTCGAACACCTCCCCGAGGGCTGCGTCCAAGACAGGAGCGACCTCCGTCGAATTTTCATCGGCAACTTCCAAGGGACTTACACGCGTCCAGGTAACTTCTGAGACCTCAAGAATTGCATGCAGGGGCCCGGCGAGTCGCTTCGGGAATACATCCAGCGCTTTTCGCGAAAGCGCAACGAGCTCCCCAACATCAGCGACGCCGATGTGATCAACGCCTTCACCTGCGGCACGACGTCCAAGGCGCTCGTCCACAAGTTGGGCCGGAGCAACCCTCGGACCGCCCGGGACCTCCTCGACATCGCCACAACCTTCGCCACCGGAGAAGAGGCCGTCCAGACCAACTTCGACCGAGGTCGGGCGAAGGACGAAAGGTCGAGGAACGACCGTCGGGGAGACCGACCCTCCGACCGGTCCACGGACCGCCGCAACGAGCGGGGTGGCGGCAGCTCGAGCCGCAAGGGGGCAAAGGTCGGCGCCACGATGACAACCTCGTGACCGCCACAGACCACCCAGCCCGACCCTCGACCAAGAAACCGGCTAACCACGACGGCCACTTCGACAAGATGCTCGACCGACCCTGCCCCAACCATTCTATGCTGGTCAAGCACACCCTTCGGAATTGCCACCTAGCAAGGAGGTTCTTCAGGAGCAAACCCCAGGCCGGCCCCTCGGCGGCCAGGACCAACCCTCAGGCCAAGGGCGCCGGGGAAGACGAGGGAACGGCTTTCTCCGAGCCGGAGGACTGCCTCATGATCTTTGGCGGCCCCGTGGCCTACTGCGAATCTCGCGGCCACCAGAAGAGGACATGGCGCGAGGTCAACGTTGTCAACCCCGCGGTCCCTCGCTACCTCAAGTGGTCCGAGGCCCCGATCACATTCAATCGAGCCGACCACCCGGACCACGTTCCACAGCCTGGGCGCCTCCCGTTGGTGCTCGATCCCATCGTCGGTTCCGTGCGCCTGTCAAAGGTGTTCATGGACGGAGGGACCGCCCTCAACATCCTCTATGCCGACGCCTTTCGGGCAATGAGGCTGACGGAGGCCGACCTCCATCCGACCCACGCTCCGTTTCACGGAGTCGTCCCCGGGGGCTACACGACGCCCCTCGGTCAGATCACGCTCCCAGTCACATTCGGTGACCGGAGCAATTTTTGGACCGAATCGCTCACCTTCGAGGTGGTGGACTTCACCGGCGCCTACCACGCCATCCTGGGTCGGCTATGCTACGCGAAGTTCATGGCCGTCCTCAACTACGTCTACCTGAAGCTGAAGATGCCTGGGCCGAAGGGCGTCATCACGGTCTCCTCGCGCTTCCAACATGCCCTGGCTTGTGAGTAGGAGAGCTTCAAGCTGGCCGCCGCCAAATCGGGCCCGGCCCGGCTGGACGCAATCCGCAAAACTGAAGGGTCGGGCCCAGCGCCCCACTCCAAACCCAAGTCGTCAACATCCTTCAAACCCGTCGACGACTCCAAAGAGGTCACTCTCGACCCCACCGACCCCTCCAAGGAGGCCAGGGTCGAGACAGCGCTCTCCGACGAATAGGAAAGTGCGCTCGTCGATTTCCTCATCCAGAATCGGGACGTCTTCGCCTGGGCACCGTCGGACATGCCCGGCATCCCGAGAGAAGTCGCCGAGCACTCCCTCGGCATCATCACGGGCTCTCGGCCCGTCAAGCAGCGACTCCGACGTTTTGACGAGGAGAAGCGCCGAGCCATCGGGGGAGAATTGACGAAGCTCTTGGAGGCCAAGTTCATTCAAGAGGTCTACCACCCCGAGTGGTTGGCCAACCCTGTAATGGTGAGAAAGAAGACCGGACAATGGAGGATGTGCGTCGACTACATGAGCCTCAACAAGGCTTGCCCAAAGGACTCCTTCCCTCTCTCGCGCATCGATCAGGTGGTGGACTCGACCATCGGGTGCGAAACCTTGAGCTTCCTTGATGCTTACTCTAGGTATCACCAGATCTCTATGCGCGAGTCCGACCGGCCGGCCGCGTCCTTCATCACGCCCTTCGGGTCCTTCTGCTACATCATCATGCCATTCGGGCTCAAGAACGCGGGGGCCACGACCAGCGTTGCATGCAGAAGTGCTTTCATGACCAGCTAGGTCGGAATTTGGAGGTCTACATCGACGACATCGTGATCAAGACCTGTCAGACCTTCGGCCTCATCCGGGACCTAGAGGAGACATTCACTAACCTCCGATGCTATCGGATCAAACTGAATCCCGAAAAATGCGTTTTCGGGGTCCCCTCGGGCAAGCTGCTCGGCTTCGTCATCTCCGAGCGGGGGATCGAAGCAAACCCCGAGAAGATCTCTGCGATCCTCAAGCTCGGGCCAATCGGCAACGTAAAAGGCGTCCAGAAGCTGACCGGATGCTTGGCGGCCCTTCTATCGGCTGCTACGAAAAACGGAGCGATTCACCTGGACCACCGAGGCCCAGGAAGCTTTCGACCGGCTCAAGACCCTGCTTTCATCGCCGCCGGTGCTCACGTCCCCGACCCAAGGAGAGACCCTCCTCCTCTACATCGCCGCGACCTCGAAGGTCGTCAGCACCGTCCTCGTCGTCGAGCGAAACGAGGAGGGTCGGGCTCTGACTGTTCAGTGGCCTGTCTACTTCGTCAGCGAGGTATTGGCCGACGCCAAGACTCGTTACACCCAGGTGGAGAAGCTGATCTACGCCGTCCTCGTCATGAGCCACAAGCTGCGACACTACTTCACGAGCCATCCTGTCCACGTCGTCACCAGCTTCCCCCTCGGGGAAATCGTGGGCGGCAGGGACACAGTCGAACGTCTCGCTTCGTGGGCTATGGAGCTCCTGGGGCTCGACATCGCTTTTATCCCTCGACAGGCCATCAAGTCCCAAGTCCTGGCCGACTTCATCGCCGAATGGACCGAAGCTCAAGAGCCGTCAGCCTCCGACAGCATCGAGTGCTGGACCATGTACTTCGACGGGTCCTACATGCTCAAAGGCGCGGGGGCTGGGGTCGTTCTGATCTCCCCAAAGGGAGACAGGTTTCGATACGTGCTGCAGCTGCAGTTCCGAGCCTCCAACAATGCAGCCGAATACGAGGCGCTCCTCCACGGCCTACAAATGGCCACCACCTTCGACGTGCAGCGCCTCTACGTCAAAGGCGACTCTGAGCTGGTCGTCAGCCAAGTCATGAAGGCTGCCAGCTGCCGAGACTCGAAGATGGAAGCCTACTGCCAAGAAGTTCGCAAATTCGAGGACAAGTTTGATGGACTCGAACTCCATCACGTTCTACGTCGGGACAACGAAGCTGCGGATGCCCTCGCCAAGATGGGCTCGGAACGCGAGATGGTCCCTAACGGCGTCTTCCTCGAAGTGCTCACCAAGCCTTCCATCAGAATCACGGAGGAACCACTCGTCGAAGGTCCGGGCAACGAGCCGACCCTCGGACTAGAAGCAGAGATCATGGCAGTCACCCCCGATTGGTCTCGCGACATCTTCGCTTACATTCAAGATGGCACTCTCCTGGCCGACCCCGACAGAGCCCGGAAGGTCATGCGGCAAGCCAAGGCATACGTCATCTCGAACGACGAGCTCTACAAGCGAAGTCTGAGTGGTATATTGCAGCGCTGCATCCCTCAGGAGCAGGGCATGCACCTGCTCGACGATATCCACTCAGGCATTTGTGGTCATCATGCCGGGCCCAGAACCCTCGTCGGCAAGGCCTTTCGACAAGGCTTCTACTGGCCGACGGCCGTGGCCGACGCCCAAAAGCTCGTTCGAGCTTGCCAGGGCTGCCAGTTCTACGTCCAACAGACGCACCTGCCGGCACAAGAGCTCCAGACGATCCCAATCGCCTGGCCCTTCGTCGTCTGGGGGCTCGACATCCTCGGACCATTCAAGAGAGCACCCGGCGGTTTCACCCATCTCTTCGTCGCCGTTGACAAGTTCACCAAATGGATCGAAGCCGAGCCGGTGCCCAACATCACCTCAACCCGGGCGGTCGGGTTTATCCGCAATATCATATGTCGGTTCGGGGTCCCGAACTCCATAATCACCGACAACAGCGCGCAATTCAGCGGTCGGCAATTTCGGGAATTCTGCGACGAATATCACATTCGCCTGGACTTCGCCTCCGTGGCGCACCCCAGGACGAATGGGCAGATCGAACGGGCCAATGGGATGATACTCCAAGGCCTGAAGCCTCGAATTTACGACTCCGTCAGAAGGGCAGCGGGACGATGGGTGAACGAACTCCCGTCAGTCCTTTGGGGTCTGTGAACGACCCCCAATAGAACCACCAGGTTCACGCCATTCTTCATGACATTTGGGGCGGAAGCGATGCTACCGACCGACCTCGACTACGACTCTCCGCGAGTCCGAGCCTACGACGAAGAGAGATCGCAGGCCGCGTTGTAGGACAGCCTCGACAAGCTGCAAAAGGCGCGCGAGGTCGCTTTCTTGCGCTCCGTCAAGTACCAGCAAAGTCTACGACGACCGCATGCTCGACGCGTTAAAGGTCGGGTGCTCAACGTCGGAGACATTGTGTTGAGAAGGGTGCAAACGAAGGCCGACCAGCACAAGTTGTCACCCTCTTGGGAGGGACCCTTTGTAATCAAGCACATCCTACGGCCCGACGCCTATAAGTTGGCAACCGAGGACGGTCGGGAACTTGCGAACGCATGGAATATCGAGAACCTCCGACGGTTCTACACCTAATAAAAATAGCTAAGTTTTTGTGATTTCGCTCTCCTTTTTCGTTTTGGGGTGCGGGGGGTGGCCGGGCTACTTACCTGCACCCTAGCTAGTGTCGAAATGATTGACCTCGTTTTTTGCTCAGCGTTTATCGATTTTCTGTGCCGAGGCCCGCTCCTCGCTGACTCGTTTTTTGCCTTTCCGTGTCCTCGGGGTCGGATCCCCGACCCGCGCCAAATTCGCGGGTGACCCTCAAACAACACTTCGCACGCATCTTTCGTTCGAAGCCTCCTTGTGGCTAAGCTATCTACGAATCAGGAGCTGATGATGCTCTACGGCTGTATCGGGTCGGACACCCGACCCTACGAGCTATACTCGGCCCATTCGTTTGATTGATGCCGGAGGGGGTGCGAAAAGCGGGCGTAGCATGCGAAGGAGGGTCGGAAATTCATATTCAAATCAAAACTTCTCGAACAATACTGTGCGAACGATACTCTTCATTAACACAATAACAGTTTACATGTTTTGACCTATACATAGGGAAACGGCCCGAACCGTTCGGGCAGGAAGTCCTCCGTCTTGAAGTCGGCAACGGCCTTCGCCCCCGGATCCAGCGTCTCCACCGAGATCGCGTCCAGCTGCTCGTCCGAGTAGCCCGACGCGAAGCCCTTGACGACCCTGCCGAGATCTGTATTCGGGTAGTGGGAGCGGACCTGGGCTAAGGCTGTCGAGGACCCGTCCTCCAGCGCCCTCATCATAACATTGGAGACGATCTCCGGAAGCTGTTGCAGAGCATGTGCCATGACCACCGTCAGGACGGAGTCCGGCACTCTGGAGTACAACCCCCTAAGCGGGTTTAGACCCGCCGACCTCAGGGTCTGGACCTCGCCCGCCAATCCTGCATTACGAAACGTTAACGGGAGACCAGAAACCAGAACAAACAAGGAGGGGCTGACCCTTACCGTCCCGCTCCTTCGCAGCAGCCTCAGCGGCCTGCCCTACCGGGTCGAGGCTCTTTCGCAGGCGCTCGTTCTGGACTTGAGCCGCCGAGAGCTCATCCTGGACCTTGGCCGCCTCTTCGCGTGTCTGACCAAGGTCCGCCGCCGCCTGCTCGACCTCGGACTGGAGCACCACCCGCTCCGACTTCAGGAGGTCGACCTGCTCAAAAGCACGGTCGCGCTCATCCTTCGTCATGCGCAATGTGAGCTCCAGAGTCGAGCGGCCCCCTCGGCGTGTTGGTGGAGGAGCCCGAGCCGCCGCATCTCGGTCTCGTGCTCCGCCGCTTGGCGACGAAGACCTACAAAAGGATAAGTCAGAGTCCGACCCAAAGGTTGGAGAAAACCGCAACAACTTACCAGTGACCGTGAGGTTGGCCTGCTAGAGGGCCGCCGCGGTCAGAGTCGCCTGAGCCTCGGATGCCGCCGCCTCGGTGCGCGCCTTATTCGCCTCCTCGAGGGCAACACGAGCTGACTCCCGCACGGCGAGAAGCTGCGATTTCAAGTCAGCTGCGGCCTCCCTCGACTCGACCTGCGCTCTCGCCAGCTCTTTCTTGAGGCCGTCGACCTCGACTTGGGCGACGAATCCGCGCGGCAGCCGACCAAAGACCGCGTACAAGTTGTCTTGCAAAAATTATCAGCCCAAGAATCGAGAAAACAAAAACCGAGAACCGGACTCGAGCTTACCCGGCACTCGACGAAATGATCTTCGTCATAGATGGCGCCGACCTTCTCAGCGACCCCGCACAGCTGGCGAAGGTCGGCGACCAGCTGTATGTTGAGGGCTCGGGCACCTCCCACCCGGTCCATGAGATACCCGAAGCCGTCGATCGCCCCCTCGAGTGGGAGGGGCCCTCGCCCGGGAACCTCCCAGGCGGCGGTCGGTGCCACCAGTTCGTGCGCCTCAACGGCGGCCCCGGTGTCACCGCTCGGATCGGCGGAGCCCGACGCTTCGACGACCTCGGGCAGTTTGCCGCGGACCGTCTCGCTCAGGACACACCCGACCGAGGGTGCGCCCGAATGCGGCAAGACC
>BCLG01000050.1:347328-404987 GCA_001602295.1 Zoysia matrella
CTTTTCGGCCGCCCCCGACGCTGGGAAGACGGCACCCTCGGCCTCCACGCTCGGGGGCTCCGGGCTTCCGCGGACTGCAGCCTCGCCCCGAACCCCATCGCTGGCCTCGGTGCCCGACCTGGTGGCCGACGGACCACCCGTTGGCGTTGGGGTACCGGCACCCTGCGGCGCCCCAAGCGTCGTCGAACCCCTGCTCACAAAACAGTTAGCCGACAAGCGAAGTTGCGGAGATAAAGGAGCAAGAGCCTTACCTCGCCGACCGACGTCGGATCCGGATGGCTGGACGGCACGGAGTTTGGCCCCCTGGCAGAGAGGCGACTGTGGGTGCGGCTCGAGCGGGCTCCGCCACGGCCACATCGGCCGCACGAGTTGGGGAGTCCACAGGACTCCCGGAGCTGACGGCCACCGTCTTCGAGGGGCTGACCTTCGCCTTCTTCACGGCCGACTCCTGACCCTGCTCCTCAGAGGAAGAGCTCAGGCCCTCGTAAGGGTCCGATTCTTCGGCAGCGGCGGTCGCCTCCGCCAAGGCGGCCGAGCTTTGGCTCACCGACGAGCCTCCCTCGGCCCTTGAGCCACGAGGCGACCTCGCCGCCGACTTCGCGGGAGAGGCGGTGGATCCCGCGCCCCTGGACAAGTAGTCCAAGAAGCTCGCCTTCGCTCTCCGCTTCCGACCGGTCCTCCTCGGCTCCGGCGCCGTCGTGAGTTTGGGCTCGGCCCTCCGCAGCGTTGGCGTCGCCGCGGAGCTGGTCCCGACCCCACCGGCGATCACGGCCATCCGCGGACCCAGAGTGGCACCAAAATCAGCCCCCTGCAAACAACTATGACCCAAACGAAAGAACCTGCGCTTACCAGCTGACGGTGATCCCGGCCGAGGGGACGCGGCCCCCGATTAAGGCCGCTCTCGGCGTCTTTGAAGACGGCCGAGGTCCGAGCCAGGACTCCCTTGTCAGAGAGAGGCCGGCCGCGGACCTCGCAGGTCTCGTCGTCCGGCCCCTCGTACTCCCTGAGACCATGCACTCGGCGACGTAGCGGCATGATCCGACGACGCATGGCGACGCCGAAGACCGTCGTCTCGGTCAGTCCTTGATCCCGGAGGCACTGAATGGCCTCCAGGTGAGGTCGGATCGTCTCGACCTCGGCCGCCGAGAGCTTCGACTTCCAAGACCCCGTCGCCTGAGGCACTAGATCTTCGAAGGTCGGGAGCTGGGGGTCGGCGTTGTCGATGTAAAACCATGACCCCGCGAGCCCTTCAACGAGGTCTTCAGATCGACCTCGATATACTCCTGGGACTCTCGAGTCCGGAGCATAATGCTGACGTCGCCGACGCGTCTCCCGACCCCCGTCTCCTTCGACGTCTGGAGGCTGGCGAGGAAGAAATACCTCCACAGCAAGAGGCTCGGCCGAATCCCCAGATACGCTTCGCAAAGCGTGACGAAGACGACGGCGTGGAGGACCCCGTTCGGTGCCAGCTGGTGAAGCCGGGCGCCGTACTGGTTGAGGACCCCGCGGAAGAAACTGGAGACCGGCAGCCCCAGCCCACGCTTGTGGTACGCCAGGAAGCTGACTATCTTCTCTGGCGGCGGCGCGGGCACGACGTGGCAGTAGCCGGCCATCCAGCCCGCCGACTCCTTCGGCGGGACCATCCCAACGGTGGTCCACCTCTCGAGCAGAGCGTCGTTGACGCACGATGGCTCTCACTCAGACATTTTTTCAGATGGCAGCGACAGAAGCGCGAACTACGGTGATCGCCGGACCTAGCGACACTGCGATGAAGAGCGGAGCCAACGATCTCTCGCGCAAAGGACAGAGACAAAGCAAGGAAGCCAGTTAAAAGCCCAAAGCTACTGCGCTCCTCCTTTTAAAGGACGCGGGCAGTTACAGCGTCTCTCACGATCGGCCGAGGAGTAACTGCTCGATCGAGGGGTCGCGCCCAAAGACGCACCCCAGCGGTTTGCCCACGAGCCGCCGACGAGCGGGCCTGGGCTGAATCTTGCCGTCTCCGTCGCAGACGGAACGGTAACAATTACTCCGACGAGACGATTGTCAAAGCACTTCCGACAGGCGACGTGACACGGGCGCGCGAACCGTCGCGCCCACGACATCGTCCGATGGAATTCGAACCAACCGCCCGGATCGACCGACGGTTCAAATTCCTAGGCGGCCCGATTGCCCTCCGCGTGGAGGCACAGAAGCCGTCTGATCCCCGTAACCGCAACGGCAGATTCAAATAAGGGGAGGCGACCGAACGAAACCCCCCACGTTCGGCTGACCGACAACCAAGGCCGCCGGGCCAAACCATACGTTCAGGCCCTGATCACGGCCAAGCCTAAGCGCGATGCTGATCATGGGCAGGAACCGCATCGAACCGCTCCAACCTAGGCGTCTTACTGAACGAAAGACCGAGAACGACCTCGGCCCGACCTCGAAGGTCGGAACGATGCGTGCACGCAGAACGAAACCCCTAACGATCGGCTAGCCCACAGTCGAGGCCACCGGGCCAATCCGAACGATCGTACGCTGATTATGGTCTTGACCTTGGCGAGGCGACGCTCATGGGCAAGGACCGCGTCGAAACCGGCCCTTCCCAGTCATCTCATGGAGTTAAAAAACCGAGGCCAGCCTCGGTCCGACCCCGTACGTCGGCACTGCCCCATCGGCCCCCCGGATCGCATCAAGGCTTGAGGGCTGGGCCCACAGCTAAACCCCTTGCGATCAACTGATCGACAGCCGAGGCCACCAGGCCAATTCAAACAATCAGACGCTGATCATTACCTCGGCCTAGGCGTGACGTCGACCATGGACAGCGCCTCAAAGCCGGCTCTCCAGACGCCCTACCGAGCTTAAGGACCGGGACCGATCTCGGTCCGACCTTAACCATCGGTACGATGCTTAGCCGATTCCTCGGATCGCCCCTAGGACCGGGTGTCGACACGGCGGAGCGGTTCCGATACGATCAATCACCGACGAAAGGTGGTCCGCATAACGATTCAGCCCACGACCGACCCTCTGGGTCGCTCGAGGGCTCGGGGGCTACGCCCTATGGGCGCGCTCGTGCGCACCCGTAGGAACACGACAAACTTTGGAAACGACCAGCCCGACGCCGCCTCAATCAGAGACCTCGAACGGCATCAGGCTCGGGGGCTACTGTCGGGATCACGTACCCCGGGTACCCAACAGATCGCACTCCAACGGGTGAAAGTCGAGGGTCGGGCGGCACGGGTTCCGACCCCTCAGCGACGACCCACGGCGGCCATGTCTTGGCCGCGTAGGGGCGCGAAGACCCTGGCCTCTAGAGATCGACCCCCGAGGGCGACCCCTAGAAGGTAGGTACCGCGTTATGGTACATTTACTCTGATGACCCGCTGCCATTCGTCCCGACGAGACAGGACGAGATTCACCACGGCAACACTCCAGCAGAAAGCTGCGACGGCTGCCAGACACGACAGGACAGCACTGTAGCCGGCGCAGGGGCGCCGAACGAGCATCATTGTACCCGCCGCTGCGCACGACGCGACGGGTCATGACCACGCCTGGACGGAACGAAATGAAGGCGACAACAACGGAAGGGCCCACCTGTCGGCGAGACGGCAGGATCTCGTAGGGCCCACTACCTGTAACCTCGGGGCCCTCTCCTATATAAAGGGAGGCTCGGGGAATTATAGAGACAACAGTCGAACACCACCACAAGCAACAGCCACAAACACACGAAAGACAAACTTGAGCTCTCTCAGAACCCAGGGATCCTTGCACCTATCCGAGCCAGCACCCCCATTCACCCACGTTCTGGGTCCTCCCGCGAAGAGAGGATCCCGTCTTGTGACATTATCCTTGAGATAATCCGTTCCCTGGACGTAGGGTATTACACCGTTCGGGTGGTCCGAACCAGGTAAAAATCCCCTCGAGTCTTCCTCAGACCGGGCCCTTCAGAGTTCGAAGGCACACCACCCCCACGATCGTATATTCATTGTGTCGGTGATCAGAACGCCGACAATACTTCACTAGAAAATCTGCGTGGCAATTGCCGTGCTCTTCGTGTATATTTTTGTTATGCACCCCTAGTTGAAGTAGCATATTTTAAATTTCTTATGTAACAAATAGAAGTGTAGTTTGTTTGACATGGGTGACAAAGTTTCATAAACATATAGTTGTCAACACAGTTTTCAAAGCATAAGTTTGACTCTTATTATCTATAAAAAATATTTAATAACAAGTGCATATGTATACTTTTATGAAAATATTTTTAAAACAAATTTAAACGTATGATTCTCACATTTTGTAATTTACTAAATTTAAAATTATTTGTAATTTATATTGCCAATGTTTGATTAAAACATTGTCCAAAGCGACTTCTTGTTTGAGAATAGAGTTGTAAGTGGGAAGAAGATTGAATCCTAGTTCTCATAGTAATTAAGGAGCATTTTTAGGAGATTAAACAGTTTAAGTTATCTAAATATACATTTTCATAACATATAAAGGTTCTTAATTGTAGCATATACTTGAAAGATATAGAAATAGAACAAATTTATAATAATTTCTTTTATTTCTTTTCGAATAGCTCAATTGAATCTATTGCAAAAGTAAATTTGATTTCCTAAAACAGTTATAGTTAATCTCTTATATCTATGCCATTGTCTATGTGAACTACCATGTACTCTCTCTGTTCCTAAATTGTTGTTATGTTGATTTCTAACATCATTTTTGACTATTCGTCTTATCTAAAAAATTAATTTAAATATGTAAAGTTTAAGTTGTGATTCAAATAAATTTAATGATAAAGCAAATTATAACAAAAAATATGAAATTTATAAAAAAAAATATATAACCAATAGTCAAAGTTTATGTTAGAAGTCAACGGTGACAACAATATCAGAATGGATGGAGTTAGCAGAACTAGTTCTAATATCAGTTTCGAAAGTTATTTAGACGGTTTGGATTATTCAAGGTGTGAAGTGTCTGGTTTATAGTTAAGGGGTTACGTAGATTTTTGAGAGGGTGAAGTAGATTTATCTCAATCACAAATGAACTTGAGAAATTTACAATTTAGAAAAAATTAAGAATTCTACAAAGAAAATTGACCATTTCTCTAAAATTTTGTTTGGAAGGAGGCACATAGTAGAGTAACTAACAATATTGTAGTTCGTAATAAATAAATAGTAGCTCGAGTCCGATGAGTGGAAGTATAATAGGGTGGAAAAATACCTCACATTATTAATCGGAACAAATAAAATCACCATCGGAGGAGAGCGATTTCCCTTGTCGCAGTGCGATGCTTCTTTTAATAGCTACTCGGTAAAAAGGATTATTCATAAAGGATCTATGTATAAGATTTTGGATGGTGGAAGTGTGGCAGAACCGCCCCAAAAATCATGAACGGCTCACCTAGGATCGATCTTGGGTGATATTGAACAACAATACCCAAATAGTACAACACGAGTGATAATATAAAATAGAAAACCGATTTAAGTCTTTCAACAAAGTTCAAATGGTCTTAGGAGAGATAAGTTTAAAACAGAGTTTAAAATATAGCGGAAGCGATACAGAAATGATACGACGGTTTCCTATCATGAAACATATCTTGCCCTAAGACATGCTTCATTGCTCACAACCTAGAGTAGGTGAAGAAGGAACTAGTCAACGGACCAATACGCAGGGGGTTCACCTTCCCACACCACCTTGCCGCAACAGTCTGTCGCACCCTGTTTCTGGAATGCATTGTGATACACGTATCAATCTCTGGATCTGTAGCTGATACGCACAACACAATAGAATGTATATCGAAAGCATACTTCGAAAAGAAAATAGATACCTGAGACAGAACTTTTAATGGCAACGCGGTGAGGTTATCTAAGATCCTACACCAGTGGACCAGCTAAAAGCGAATCAAGCAACGAAACACCAATGCCTAAATCCACAAGCAGACTTGGAAAGCAGAACAAAAACCCAGCACGTTGTCACCTACGCGGTCCTCTCTGTCTAAAATCATAAATGCAAACAGGTGAGTACATAAGGTACTCAGTAAGCTTTAATACTAGACAAGGGTATATGTATAGACGCACATTTGGTTGTAGCAAGAATGAGGCTATTTTGTGAAAAGCTAGTTTTTATGCAGGGTTCACTACAGAAGATTTTTAAAGGGAAGCGAAAACATTTGTTGTCTATATTTTAGTAGGTTGGACCTGGAGGAGCATAAACCATTCCCATCAGTTTTCAAATTTTTACTAAAAGGGCCTCCACTATCCCATCCAGACACTTTCCAAAACACGGGCACCTACACCCACTCACACGTCAAGGATATCATAGAATACTAATCATAGGGTACCCGAACAAGTAGCATGTCAATACCGTGACAACAGTCATTATAGAAGAATTTTTACACTCTGCAGAGGTTGTACACTACACCCACAGGTTATGCTCTTTCTGACCAACAGAGTTGCATGATGCTTACTCCACAACTACATAGGTTTCCACAGATTTCACCTAAGATGTATGCAGGGGCTATCCGTCGGGGTATCACCTTTCCGATGACGTGACAGTACATTCTCAGAGCCGGATCGTGAAGATTTACCATAGTCACGTCTTTTCCTGGCTCCCTTCTCTACACTGGGTATTACCAAACCAGGAGCTATATCTGTGGGCTTATGGTCCCATGACTCGAACAATTACATAGTCAAGAGCCAGACAGCAAGTTATCTCACGCTCTTCTCCTATCCCCTTGTGTCCAACCAACCTCCTAATGGCTCGATGTGGAATACTTACATAGAGGAGATAAGTCTTGCCCAATACGTACAGATTCAGTGGTTGCACGAATTTGCTAAGCCGAGGACTAACGAACCGGTCCTTATATGGCAGGGGTGGCGGACTCATCCACGACAGGTGAACCACACCGAAGACTATACACCTATCACCATCACCTCTTTTGAGCCCCACCCCACGACCAGAATTACCCATCTTCACCTAGCACAAGTTGCACTAATCTCATCCCATTTTATTTTACTCACACCACCAAACACACTTTAACGTATTTTGTAAATAAATGGTGTATGATGTGGCGATGTAAAACATCGCAAGAGGGTTCCTAAGCATTCTAATAACAAGGCAACTTTCTGTTCATTAAAGTATTTTAACGACAGTATCCTATGGTTAACAAAGAGGGTATCGTCAACGGGTAATCGAGATAGTTAATATTAATGTCTAGAAATGACACTAATATCAGTAAAACAGTCAATCAAGTAGGATTATAACTAACACAATGTTTTAAATCAAAATATTATTCATAGTAGAATAGATAGGCACTATAGGAGTATTAGCAAAATATAGGTTCAATATCATCAAGGGGTTAGAGCTCGCCTGCAAACTTCTAATCTTCGCTCTCTGGCTTCACATCCAAATCTTCATGCTTTTCACACACAGTCCTTCTGGCTCCTGTTGAGGCTTGATATCTACGTGAAAAGAAACGCCTAATAAATCTACTGAAAAAGAAACAGAGCTCGAGAAGAAGCGATAAAATCCAATGAACTCCGAATAAGAACCAATTAAACTCCACGAGGAAGAATGCAGTGCATGACATACATAATACGGTTGTTATGATGCCTAGTGTAGCTTATGAAGAGTGTTTTAGGTTCACGCATGAAAAACTACAGCGATGAGCTGCGCTTTCCCGTGGTTATGAACATGACTGTTCATGTGTACTATCGTTTGTATCGGTGGTACTTGTGCCTCTTATATGGGCGTGAACTTATATGAGGCATGTACTAGGCGTGCTGTTGGTGCAAGGTGCATCATTTTATATTTATATCAACTTAGTTCTACTTACAACAAACCAATAATTATATTCTAGATTTATTTTAGATACTTTTATTTATTACCTAGGTGATTACCTGGGTGAATCAGGTTAGCATTGTTGGCTGGTCGCCATATATTGCCTTTAGGTGGAGGTGAATTCATAAAAGGCAATGTGTTGCGAGCACACCTGAGCTAAGTGTGTGTCATCTTGTGGTAGACTTAATTTAGAACTACTTAGTGATTAAGCTATATCGTGAGTGTGTTGTGCGTGTTTTTGTGACACTGGCTCATGAACAAGTATCTGTGTAAATCATGCACTCGCACTTGTTGGGGATATGTGCCTGCACCAAAGTGTCATTTCTTGGGAAAGTGCAGAGGTGTGGTGATACTAACCTATAGTGGTTAGTGTTACTTAGTGTCTTTCCAAAAAGGTGTGTAGTCCTAGAAGATGTGTGTGTTGTGGGCTCGGGTCAGTTTTCGACCTGGGACACGTGGGTTCTGTCATGTCCCTATTCTGGTTAGGTCTTTGATAGGTGATGTGTGGAAGTTCGGGGTGGTGCTGCACAGTTAGCCCAATGGTGGGTTGTGGTCACACGGATTCGTCTGTGACCACACTTTGTGTCGGAAATTGTCGGATGAGCAAAGATCCTGTTGTGGGTCACGCAACCGGAGTCATGTCCAAATTCCAAGATACATGCCTAAAGTCCAGCTGTGACCTGACTCTGGGCCTCACAACAGAATGCAGGGTCTAAGCCTTTGGACACATGACCATGTCTGTGTCCGCTCCTGTGTCTGTGTCTGTGGACACGTATACCGAGTTTGTGTCTGTGTCCATATCTGTGGACACGTGTTCGGGTTTGTGTCCATGTCTGCGTCTGTGGACATGTGTCTGTGTCTGTGAATACATAACCGTGTCCATGTCCGTGGACACGGGGTCGGTGTTGTGTCCGTGTCCGTGGACACGTGATCATGACTGTGTCTGTGCTTGTGACTATGTCCGGGCTGCATTTCACGTGAGATTGGGTCGGGTGGTAATCAGTGTCCAGGATACGTGCTGTTTACCGTGTCCCAACCTCAATCTACTTACAAACGGTCAACGGGTGAACGGTGTCTAGGATACGTGCTGACTACCGTGTCCAAAGCTAGGTGTGAGTGGCACATGAGTGGCTGACCAGTTAGGTCGCGCGGCCCACTGGCCAAAGGCCAGGGCCGACGCTTTCTTCTTGTGCGATAGAATTGCCTTACATTGGGCATAGAGTTATTGTTAATTACGTAAGTTATACCTATATGAGTGGGTCATCCTAAGTGGTTAACGATTAATTGACTAGTTTAATTTATATAATTAAAATACTAACGCTAACAAATGGAACATGAACTAATGCATGTGAATGCATGGCATAATGCTTGGAGCTGCTATCTAAGTATTTACTTACAAATTTTAGCTTCTGGTATTTAACAACTAATCATGTGATTCTAACCCCAAATTAGATTACTTAGAGCTAACATGAGCAGGTGCGCTAATGCATGCTAGATAACGATCACACTAGGGTGAGGTGCACACTAACTATTATAGATTTACGCCTAGGAATAAACCACAAGTACTTGCATTAAAATAGATAAAACTAATAAAAGGAACAACAATAAACTCCAATAAATCTTACTATTAATTAAAACTAGCATGAACCGAGATTGGCTGAAGTTTGGATAATCTGATGAGGTAGGGCTTGAGACAATGATCCCAACGGTTCTATAATCGTTGAAAACGGAATTAGGATCAGAAAGTTACAATATTTTAAGTGTAAGGATATTGTAGGGGCCTCATTGTAATTAGCAGAAGAGCCACCAGGACTTAACTGAAGGAACATGGAGCGGTTTTCTGCAAAACAGCATTTTACTGGATCGGAAGGGCTATACTCCCCGCAGAACCGTGGACGTGTTCATGATTCTCGTGGGCTGCATCCTAGGGCCGGTCTACGACCTCACCGTGGTCCACAGCGGCGCCGGGGCGGCAAGCTGACGGAAGAGGCTAGGGCCCTGGGCACAGCAGATGCAGGGCGACGTGGGGAGACCAGCCATGGGGTCAGTGGAGCCGGGGAAGGACCCGGGAGAGCCAGTGGGGGACAGGGGTGGCGCCCAGCACTGGTGCACGGCCTTAGGCCGGCAGCAACAACGGGGAAGCCGAAAACCTGATGGGGAAGAGAGGGCACGGTGCAGGGATCCTTGTAGCGGGCTCAGGAGTGCCGGAGATGCGCGAAGCGCCGGCCACGGAGCACAGGTGGCATGCCAGGGCGACGGACAGTGGCGGCACTGCTCTAGTTGATTTCCTGCCGGGCGCGCTAGGCCAAATGAGGGAGTGGACAGTGGAGGTGGTTCACTGGTGGTTTAAATGGAGAATTTCTCGCCGGCAAGCGCGAATTTCAGCGGCGCTCGGTGATCAGTGGTGGCCCAAACTGGGGAAGAGCAGGCCGATTGGGGCTCAATTCGGCGCAGGGAAGGTCATGGAGATGGAGGGAAGGAGAGTGGTGGCGCGTCGGGGCATGGAAGCGCAGCAGCTCGCTGGCGACGGAGAGGAGGCGTCCGACATGGCGGCGCATGGCGCTAGCCTGCAGGACGGCTAAAGAGCCTCCGAGTTCAGGCAGAGAAGCCCGAGGGCGGTGCGCTGAGCCCCTTCGTGGGCTCAGGTGTGCTGGAGAAGGGCTAGGGCGCACCGGCGATAGAGAAGGGCGGCGCGAGACGGCGTGCTTCCGACAAAGCACGGCGACGGCCAGCTTGGTGGGCGACGGTGCGTTCGGCGGAGGAAATCGAGACTCGCTTAGCTGTGCTCGGGTTCAGAGAGAGCGGTGATGTGGATGATAAGCTCGTAAGGCGGCTTGGATGCCGGCCATGTCAGAGAGTATCGAGCGGCAGCCAAGTGCAGGGCATCGTGGCACACATGCACGCAAGTTAAGCGGCACCTGTGCAAGTGCGGTGGCAGAGAGAAATTGGGGAATGAAGAAGGGGCCGACAGCTGGGTCCGAAGAGTTGGTATGGTTCAACTCGATTTATATTTAAGTATTTTGGGGTGGAAAAGGAAAGAGCAAATGAATTTGAATTGGGTTAAAATTTTGTGGAATGGATCTATAGTAGGTGTTGTACAACATAAATTATAGGGTTACATTTTTCAGAAGGCATAGGAAGTTATGGAATTTTAAAAATTGTTAATTGTTAAGAAGGTTGTCTGCTGAAAGAATGGATTATTTTCCTACGGCTGTCTATTTTGCTTTGAAAATCAGACTTTCAGAGGTCAGATAGGTTTGAAATTTTTTGGAGTGATAGAACATTTTAAGACGAACAACTTTTCTTTTGGACTCGTCTGTAAATACAATTTGAGTTTTGTTCTAGAAAATTCAGAGAACAAGAAGCTATTTAAAAGGAGTAATTTAATTTTGAAGTAGGTCGAATATGATTCGAACGAATTGGACGGGTTTGGAATTCAAGGGATTGGATGAATTTAGATCTTAGATGGAACATGAGAAGACAAACGACAAAGAGGGATAAAATAAAAAGGCAATCACTTGTCACACTTCCAAATTTTAATACTTTTTGAAATTTTCCAGTTTTGGTTGTTTTGATTAAGCGAGGTTTTTGTCCTTTGAATTAGGTAAGAAATGAGGTGATGAGAAGGAGAATGAAAATTGTTAGGGTGTTTGTCAGAAAAAATTTGAATTTTGTATTTTTATGTTTGAGCAAAATTCGGGACATCACACAGTCACACCAGCTACAAAGAGGAAGAGCTACAGCACAAAAAGAGAAAACAACAAACCGTGAGTACTAATTACTCAGCAAAACTTGCCTATAAAAAATGACCAACTACAGCCGACTCCAAAGCATGAGAGGCTGCATAAAACATAGCACTATTAGTGAATCCTTAATTTCAACTTTTAGCGATAAGTTAAGTTCATAGAATGTAAATTTAATTTGCACTATAAACTAGAGCAAACATGGTTCTCAACTAATTACCTATAAACTAAGCAAACATTGCATATTATTAATTAAGTCTAGTTATTACTACGACATAACACAGGGAATAAGCTGTAATCGTTACTATGAGAGACAGCGATTATAATCGATTTACACCAGCTGAGAAAACCTGAAATACACGACACGTATGCGCTTCCGAAAGCCGCACGTGGCCACATTTCGTGCAACACCATAGGGCCGGTCTGATAAGCGCACCTCTCCCAAGAACAGGGTCCTCCATGTGATAACCTCTTGGGTCTATCCATGGTTAAACACAAGTCTTTCTCTACTCCTCGTCAAAAGAGAGGTAGGGTTTGTCCAACCACTATGATATTTTGCTACATCAGTTTTCTGGGTCCCATATCCTCAGTATGCATTCAGTATTGTTTAAACTTGCTCAACAGGGCTACACTCGAATCGGTCTTTAACCGATACAGACAGGGCTATCACACTCCGACCATGAGTCCACACAGGAAACATGCCTTCATGCCAACCTACTCCCTGCCCGATCTCAAGTTTATCCATGATAAGTGTAACCAGGGTAACAACCTATTGCTCGCAAGTGAGATTTCTCATTCACTCGACTTCTACTGTTAATTATGACTTAGCCTAGCCTTACGTCGAGTTACCTGTACCAATATACACTCAGTAGGTTAAGTGGCACTATCATGCATCTTAGAGTTCCAAACAACTCCTATAACTTAATGCACAGTATATTATCTATACAATACATAGTGATAAAATAAAAAGATTTAAAATAGGGTTAATGCACCGAGGTTTGCCTTTGGTTTGTTGAGAGTTAGCACAAACAAGCGAGAGATCTTCAGCGACGGTCGTCTCCGGAGCAGTTAGAGCAAGTTGTTTGCCTTCCGCGTTGTTTTCTAAGTGCATGAAATGATATGCAAGTTTGATTAGTTATGCACCCACTAAAATTATAGGGTTTTAAACTTGTCATGGCATGCGACGATAAATTCACATGCGATGATATGCTTATGAATGCATATGACCAGGAGTGTTATGTGAATGCATTCATGTGAATTGAGTTTATTAAATTAACGCGCCATCTGCAATTATATGGCAAGGTTCAAATTTTTATCTAAAGGAATGAATTTCTATACTATCCTAAATAGTTCATAATAGGGTTTCTGAAGGCATAAACTACAATTTTAGTTGCTCATAATATTAGTATGGTTATAAAATAATTTCTGAATTTTTTTTGCAATTTACTATTAACCTATGAATTTATAATGAATTAATCTCTAGCTAAGAGTAAATAATCTACAGGCACATAAATTCTAATTAAGTCTAGGATGACAGAATATAAGCATTAGAAGCTAAATATAAAATTTTTACATTTTAATAATGCATGAAAATGATGGTATGCATGTATGTTTAATGCACATTATGTAATTAATAAAAATAATTGCAGTGCAGAAAATGCAACTTTGATAGCTCAAAAATATTCTACATGATTAAAGGATTCCAACGGTATATTATTTGTAATTTTTGGAGCTAGGATGAAGTTTCTGTGATTTTTGCAAGATTTAACAAGTTTCTGGCAATTATTAAATAATTTTCGAAAAGGTAGAAATTGGAGTGCCACGTGGCGGTCTCCGGGGGAAACCACAAAATGGCCACAGGGTGGCCACTTCTTTAGCCACACTGGATCCCGTGGCTGCACTGGATCTGCAAGGCAGGAGGCGGGCCAAAGGCCGACCACGGAAGTTGACCGGCGCGGCAGTCGGCTAGCCAGCACGGCCTGCCAGCGGTGGGGCTCAGGGTCCCTACCCTTAAAACAACCTGCGTCGCAAGGGGAACACAGGGGTGGAATCAACGGGCCCGAGGGGGGGGGGGGGGGCTCACCGCGGAGAGCGCCGGCGTCGAGTGGCAGCGCGGGGAACACTTCGGCGACGGCATGCGCTCAGCTCGGTTGACGAACCTGGACGGGAGCTGCACCACGAGCTTCAGAGGAGGGACAAGAAGACTGGCACAGGGTCGATGGCCGTCGAGGATGGCCGAAATGTGGTCGGCGGCGTGGAGCACCACAGCTCCAATGGCGCCGGCGGCAAGTCTCCAAATCCCCTACAAAATGGCGAGGTTTTTGGTCGATTTCTTGCCCCAGGAACTTAGACAGGTAGCGAGCTGCACGATTTTGAAAAGAATCGAAGAGATCCTACTGGGATGGCGCTGGATTGAGCCGAGATTTAGCTGGTGACGCCCAAGCACCCGATTTGGGAAAAACTTGAAATCCGGTCGCTCGCGCGGAGAGGAGGAGGAATGGAGGCCTGGGAAAGCTTGAGGAGGGGCTAGGGCAGCTCTTGGTCACGTCGGGCTCTCGAGGCGGCCGAAGGAGCTGCTCCGCGATGGGGGGGGGGGGAGATGCTCGGCCGCGAGAGAGCGAGAGAATGAAGGAGAGCGAGCGCCGGCCTTGCGGGGGGGGGGGGGGGGGGACATAGGTGGTCTCTCATGTCCCTTGCGCCCCCAACAGCCTATCGTGGCCCGGCTGCATGGCCAGGTGAAGGAAGAAGGGGGTGCAGTGGGGCTGACAGGCGGGCTCGAGCTGCCAGGGAGCTCCCCTTCAGACTTAATGTTTAAGTGTTTTGCGCACAGAAAAGAAACAAGCAAACAATCTTGACATGAGTTGAAATTTGGTAGAACTGTTCTTCAACATATGGTCTACAAGGTAACCAACATGCACAGGTTCTTGCCAAGTAGGATGAAAGATATGCAATTTCAAAAAGGTTTACTTGTTAAGGAAACTTTTTCCATCTGCTGAAAGAATATCAATTAACCAAATTTTGGGCTCCTAAAGAATATCTCCCGAGCTCTGATATGAATGAAACTTGGGGGAGATGTTCTTAACAAGGTGTTCTACCATCCTACTGACATGCACAGGCAGTTTCACGAGGAGTTGAAAGATATTGAATTTCGAAACTGGTTATCCAATAAGAAGACTTGAATCTGCTGAACGCAGATCAGGTAACCAAATTCAAAGCTTTGGAAGAATTACCTCCCGAACTCCTAACAATTTGAAACTTTGCAGATCGGTAGAACAGAGATAGATGAACAACTTTTGTTTTAGAATCCTGTTGAATTTCGCAATGGATTTGAAACTACAGGATTTGGAAGACCGATACTTGTTAAGAATTCGGAGTTCCGGTTTGGAGTCTTCCGTCTGAAGGATTTGGCCAACCTTCGATTAATTTCATTCCAAAATTGGGTTCTCCTAATTCATAACTTCATATCTTTTGAAAAATTCTGAACTTACTCTGTTTGAGAAAATTTGAAAGCATGAAATGTTACAGGACCCAGCAAACATTTCATGTTTTATTAAAGACCTAAATACAAAACTATCGACGGCTGGTGGAAGCATGTAGTTGTACCTTATTTCTAATTTTATGAAAGGTCTAGAAGCAAGAGCTACAGATGTAGATCCAACGCTCTTTGTGCATCAGAGGATTGATCTGACAGTCTAGAATTTATTGATGATGTGGCTCCATATATTTAAAGAGAACCCACGAGTTTTAATATATAAAGATTTCATACCTCGCTAGGTACCACTCCGTTTGAAGTTTTGTATGGTTACAAACCTCGGGATCTTGGCATCATAAACATGGATGATTACTCTGCGCCGGACCTTGCTACATGGCTCAAGGAGCGTGAAACACTGTACCAGCTTCTGCAACAGCAATTGAACCGAGCACAACAGCGGACGAAGAACCAAGCGGACAAACATCATACAGAACGACACTTCGAAGTGGGAGATCAAGTCTATTTGAAGCTACAACCTTACATTCAAACTTCAGTGGCTAGACGGCAGAACCAGAAGTTGTCCTTCAGATATTTCGGACCTTACCCGGTGCTGGAACGAGTGGGGAATGTAGCCTACAGACTGCAGTTACCTGAAGGCGCCCAAATTCATCCAGTGATTGATGTTTCACAATTGAAGAAGGCAATTCTGGTTTCTGCTCAGGTCTGTTCAGAGTCACCACCTACCATCTCAGTGTTGCAATCTGAACCAGTTCCTCTGCATGTGCTGGATCACAAGCTGATTAAGAAGGGCAACAAGACCACGTCCGTCGTTCTGGTCCAGTGGAACCATCTTTCAGGAAATCTGGCAAGGAGCTGCTGCCACCAATGCATGAACGTTTTCCTTCGTCACCAGCTTGGGGTCAAGCCGGTCTTCAAGCGGAGGTGAATGCCACGTCCATCTTCACACCGAAGGAGGCGGGACACGCGACGCGGACAAGCACGACGTCTGCTACGGGAAAAAGCATCGGCCATGATCGCGTCTGAGCTGGCAAGGACGGCGCAGCTCTACCCGGGTGGGCACGGCGCGCGTGTGTGTTAGCTTTGCATGAGGTTGTTGTGTGCAGGCCGTCGGGCAGGGTGTGAGCTCGGCTATAAGGAGAGCATCTTGTAACCGAATGATCATCGAAAAGCTGAACAAAGAGAACAGAACGCAAGCCACCTTGGCTGCGTCCCCATCCCAGCCTTCCTCTCTCCTGTTCTTGCTGTTCTTCCGTTTTCTTATCTCCCGGCTTGCTTCTTCTTCTCCCCGATCTCCCTCCTTCCTGTAACGATCGTAACATATATAATTATAATTATGTAATATATATAATTATATGTAATTATATTTATTATAATTATGTTATTACGTAATATAATTATATTTATATTTTATAATTATAATATATATAAACCGATACTCACAGCATGTAAAAACAAGTCAAATCTACCTTTTGTAATAGGACAAAGTTGCTTTCTCGGAAGAACTTTTAAGAAAGTTCACCTTTGGTTGGGTAAAGCCAAAAGCCACCCCCAACCAAAGGACCTGACTGGGTACCTGCCATCTATTATTATGGTTTTACTATTTTCTCGATTTCTATATTTTTTCTATTTATGTATTTTTTTCATTCTTTTTCCTATTTATGTATTTTTTTTCATTCTTTGGTTCAAATGGGACCTAACGCATGATCTCCTGCATGGACACGTGGGACGGGCCATCTCGGGTTCTCTTACCGTCCCATGGGATCGTGCGCTGATTGCACTAGGTGGGTTGCCATGCGCTCAGTAAGAAATTCTCTATGGATCACCCCGTGGTGTCCTCCTCTTCGACCGACAGTTTCTCGGGATTCAGGTGGATTTTTTTAGCACGCGCGGAGACGTCGTATCGGATGCCCGGATGGGCGAGCGGCGGGAACCGACGTCTTCTTTTTTTTCAGGGGCCCTTTGATCAGTGGCAGTCCGAAGAGCATAACTCAAGTGAGGACGTTCACTCTCTCTTTTCTCGAGATACCCCATGTACTCGCTGTTCATGATTTCTTGAGTCGTTCATTACGACTAGTAATTTTAGTTCACTGATATAATGTTAAAAACTACATACGGCTAGAGCATTTTCAGCAGGTTCTCTAAAAATGGTAAAATCAATTTTAAAGTTTCTGTAACTTCCAATTTTAAAGATTTTAAGAGCATCTCCAAGAGATTAGTTAAAAAAAGCTTCAGATTTCTTGATTATAGCTAGTCTTTAAACTAAAACGTTTATGAAAAAATTGGAGGAATCTAACAGTCTCTCTAAATTTATGGCAGACCATTTCAAAAACCGAACCTCAACGCACAGGAAGCCTTGGCCGCATGCGATCGGAATTCACGGCAGACCATCCGTGCATGCATGTTGCCGTTGCTCACGTTTGCATGCGCGTGATGGCGAGGACGGCCACTAGCCAAGTTTTGCTATCGGAATTCACGGAATGGAGTGCTAGATAAAATGGCGAGGGAGAAAGAGGAACTGTTGGAACCATGTTTTAAGGAAAATTAGATATATGTAGCTATACAATTAGATTTACACAACCTCTTGGAGATGCTCTAAGAGTCGTGTTCCAACATGTACTCTAAAACTGATGTTTTATAATTATTTTTATCTTTGCGGTAATTCATCGAGCACTTAAAAATCACCTATCATGTTTGAACATCAATGGTGTCAAGCAAAAGGACTCCGCCGACGACAAGCTCGGAGAGCCAGGAGCCACAGGTAAGAGGTGACGTAGGTACAAGCTAGTGTGGCGAGCACTAGTTTTAGATGCTCGACAAGATCAACAAGCTCTAACCTTTGGCTGTGACCACGGTTGTCTTCGAGGTTGGCATTGGAGATGGTGAGCAGGGGCTTCTTGTCTAGTCCCACAATCTTGTCGACATCGAGCACTATACCAACATGAACATGAACACCCTAGGCGCCTTGCTCATAGCGTCCACGACATTGCTGTTGCCGTTGCCGCCGCCTGAGGATGCCGACAAGCTAAGATCTTTTACGACGCTAGCTGCAACACATCATATTAAGGGAAGATGAAGCATGACCAGTACACATGCATGGTTTCCATGACCAAGGGGTCGAGACAAGCCACTATCATGGTGGACGTCGAGCTTGGAGACGGCTGTCTAGATTCGGAGTGGCAATAATAAAATACACGGCTAAATGACGACGAATGATGGAGGAGGGTCCATGATCTAGGTGGCGAGGTTCTGTGGCTACATGGTAAACTCCAGTGGTGGGGCGGTTAGCTTAGGTGACGAGATGGTAAGGTGAAGCTAGCAACAGAGTGGTAGTTGGACTCCTCTCAAGCACAAACCATGATAAATAATATGACACAACACCATGTTTTATGTTTTAAATATAAACCACGAAGATACAATTATAAAGGATCTTAAAAAAATTAGGATTTTTTAAAGCATCTGCTCGAGCTTTCGTGCTGTATATTATTAGATTTTAAAGCATCTGATGCTCAATTTATACTAAAATGCATGCGATAAAAAATTGATAGCTTGGATATAACAGATGACCAAACCAAAAATCTGGGTACCAACAACTTTGGGTATCCTAATTTGTATTGGCATTTCAGGTAGCAACAATAAAGCCTCCATTGGATTGTAGGAATTTTATAGGAGACAGTACAATTTCACAAAAAAAACATAAAAAAAAAAAGAAAAATTCCCGCATTCCAAAGAAGGCCTAAGCGATTTTAGGAACGAATAAGATAC
This sequence comes from Zoysia matrella, assembly GCA_001602295.1. Classification (NCBI taxonomy): domain Eukaryota; kingdom Viridiplantae; phylum Streptophyta; class Magnoliopsida; order Poales; family Poaceae; genus Zoysia; species Zoysia matrella. Next base: position 366,145 of record BCLG01000050.1, read on the forward strand.
TATACTTTCATGGCTTTGAAGTCACGTTGAATAGTATGATTTCGAAGTCATAAAGGCAGAGAAATTAAGTCTGGAATAAAAGTTATCCATGGACCTGTACAAAATAACAAAGGAAAGAATATAATAAAAATTCAATGTTGTTGATACACAAGATTCCAGAAGTGGCGAAGTTGCAATTGCGACTGTGAAGCATGATGTTGATGCTCTAGAAGTTCTAAATATGTAGTACGAGCTTTAGAAGCTTGCAATGGAGTTTCGATGACACTGAATATTTTATGCGGTTGTATGAGCACTGGTGTATGAAATTCAGAGCAGCATGTGTCTTCAAACTTCACCGCGCTTGTGGGAACATACATCACTGATAATCCAGGAGGCGTTTCATTGTCCATTCGAGGTTTTGTGAAACATCCTGCTGCGAGATTTAAGTGTAAAAATAAATGGAAGAAATACCCTGCATTCTGCAACTTGTTTATGTAGCGTCTCCCTCGATGTCGGTTGGGGACGATTCGTCTGTTCTGTGCTGGCTTCCTCCGGTGTGCTCGTCTGGTCCAAGTGCAAATCCTACGTGGCACACCGGCAACTCGTGCACCTCATGGCCGGGGCGCCGTCCCACGTGTTCCCGGACCCACTGCAACGGCCAGGATGCGTCTGACGTGGCGTCCATCCATAGCGACGTGATCGCCAGGTGGCAGATACTTATCAGGAAACGAAAGGTGGGAGGCACACCACGTTCATACCTGGACGCGTTCTTATCCGCGCGATCCAACGGACCCGCCATTTTTCACCACCGTTCCCACTTCAGCTCGAACTGTGGAGAACACAGTCCTCGAGGAAATTTTTCGTTCCTCCTCAGTAGATCCTGTGCCTGCTCTTCTTACAGCGCACAGAGATTGGTTGGAGCGGTTTGATGAGATCAGCAGAAGCTTCTCTGCTCCGCTTCGTCTTCTGTATCGGGCTCTGTTTCTTGATTTGAGGCTACACAGAGAGAGAGGAGTGAAGCAGCGATGCCGGAGTCGGACAACGACTCCGGCGGTCCGAGCAACGCCGGCGGGGATCTTTCTTCTTCGCGGGAGCAGGACCGGTTCCTGCCAATCGCGAACGTGAGCCGGATCATGAAGAAGGCGCTCCCGGCAAACGCCAAGATCAGCAAGGACGCGAAGGAGACGGTGCAGGAGTGCGTCTCCGAGTTCATCTCGTTCATCACGGGGGAGGCCTCCGACAAGTGCCAGCGCGAGAAGCGCAAGACCATCAACGGCGACGACCTGCTCTGGGCCATGACCACGCTCGGCTTCGAGGAATACGTCGACCCGCTCAAGCACTACCTCCACAAGTTCCGCGAGATCGAGGGCGAGCGGGCCGCCGCGTCCTCCGGCGGCGGCTCGACCGCCGCCCCGCAGCAGCAGCAGAGTGACATGTCAAGGAACGTCAATGCCGGCGGCGTCGCGTACGGCGGGTACGGCGGCCCCGGCGCCGGCGGCATGATGATGATGATGGGGCAGCCCCCCATGTACGGCGGCTCGCCGCAACAGCAGCAGCAGCAGCAACAGCAGCAACAACATCAGCTGCAGCATCACATGGCAACGGGAGGGGGAGGAGGTTACGGCCATCTCGGCGGCGGCTCCTCGTCGGCGTCGTCGGGGCTCGGCAGGCAAGATAGGGCTTGAGTTGCAACTTGCAGTCCAGACGTTTTGTCTTTTGCCGATGTGCGTGCAGAAGCGCTCAAATGAGTCCGTGTTAGCGTACTGTTACCAAATTGACACACGACATTCTTCGTGTTGTTGTATCCAAGCTAATTATATTAATCTTTTTTTGTGACTGCTAAAGAGCTGGAGGCTTCGTTTTGAAATGAGAGCCCTAGCCGCGGTGATGGCGGAAGCCAAAGATCCTCTGCTGCCATATACGGTACGTGTTTGAGTCTTCTATTTTGGTACATAATCGAGGTACAACAATGCCTCTTCTTGTCGTATTTGGGAGTTCCACACCTGATAAGGTCACCTTTTGCAACGAATCAAGCATCAGCTGCTGGTGGATGTTCAGAATGCTAACGCCTACCCATGCGATTCCGGGAAGGGTGGAGTAGGTTGGGCTCACATGTCAGCGCGCATTCTTGTCAGACGTGGTGTGACGGACAATGACCGCTGACTCCATTCACCAGCTCACTTTTTATAAGCATATAAGTGAGGATAAAGATGAGCTGATGTGCGATTTACTAACCTTGTAAACGAAAAATACAAATCACGTGCTCAATTAGAGGAGAATGCCACATCCAGATCTAGCATTCAATTACTAAATTGTTGCCATTATGGCGGCTGACTTTTAACGTCAGCTGTGACTATTCATATTATTAAAAAAAAATATTAATAGCACATACTCTCTTCTTTTCGTTTTTTAATTGTCACCGTTGACTTTTAAATTTAATTTTGACTATTCATTTTATTCAAATTTTTTTGATAAATTTCATATATTTTGATATAATTTGATTTATCATCAGAGTACTTTAAATCACAACTTAAAATTTTACACATTCGAGCAATTTTTTTTAATAAAATGAATGATCAAAGTTAAATTTAAAAATAAACAGAAATAACAATTAAAGAACGAAAGGATATTTGTTAGTATTTACTTTATCATTAAAGTTATTTGAATCATAACTTAAAATTTTACATATATAAACTAATTTTTAAATAAAATAAATAGTCAAAAATAATGTTATAAATCAATGGAAATAATAATTTAGAAATAAATGAAGTATATCTTTTCTTGACGCATCATTGCCTAATGGTACAAGTACGTTTGTTCTGTTTTTAATAAAGTTGCCCGTACCAAGATAAAAAAGTAATTTTTCCCTTTTTTCTTATCAATCGGGTTTTTGTAAAACAAAGTAATCTTAATACTTTTTCAAAAGGAACAATAATTTTAGAGACAGCTGACAACGATATTTTGGGAAAAGCTAGCGCGCAATTATGTCTTCAGCTGGCCCAAATCTTCATGTCATCTGGATGATGCGGACGCGTGGTTTGCATTTAGCTGTCGCTTGAGACTGAGTTGAAGGCCAAAATCTCTAGGCTAGAATATGATATCCAATATGAGTGTTTTTAATTTTTGAAAAAAAAATTATCAACATATAGATTGTATTGTGCCAACATGTTATCCGTATCATGTCAACATTTTAGATATATCACATTAATATTTTTTTATGAAATATTAAATTGTTCTTTTAAAATGTTGAAGAAAGTTAAAAAATGATCTATTATTTTAAAATTATAAAGGCCGTTGAATGGGCCAAAGTGGATCTCGTTAGTTAATTTAGTAGGCTATTTAACTAATCTAATAACTGACTTGTTTAAGTGGTGCCAAACAAACCGTACCTGTTCCTCGAACCGGTTATTCAACTTGTTATTTCCCATTAAAAAAAAGAAGAAAACATCTGAATCCACTTGCTCTCCAAAAGAATCCTGACATGCTTATACAATCAGGAGAATACTCCATGGAGCTGAAAAGGATTTTGCACACTCCCATGTTGTGCAAAAAAATACAAGCCGCTTGTCGATTTGATGCTTCAGTTGCATATGTAACAACCCACTTGTGCAACACTACTAAAACTAAAAGCAATGGCCTTCCAACGGTCGGGTAGCAGGAGTGGCGACTCCCATGGCGACCGCCCTAGTTCCGAGCTCCAACCACCTTCCCTAGCTCCGCCCAACCCGCTCATCGCCCCCGCCCCTGCCCCGACTCCAGCCCGCCCTTCGCCTGCACGCTGTCTTCAGTCTCGTGCGGCGGAGATCCAGCTCTCGACTGTGAAGAAGCTTCGAAGCCCTCAGAGTTCTTCTGCGGAAAGCCTTCTTGTTGATCCTCTTCGAGGGATAACCCACCTCTTTGGTCTCCGTCTGATGCTCCCCAAATGCTCCGTCGGAGCCCCTCTTCGTCGCAATCGGGTTGCGACTTGGTGGGCACGAGGGCTTCCTCCAAGTCCTTTGCTTCTGTTCCCCTTGGGTCGGCCTCGGCTCGGTCGTTTGCCGATGTGGTTCGCGGCTCGAGGTTTCCTGGGATGGTCCCTTTTGTTGCCCCACCGGAGTTGGATCGCCGGCGGCGCAGGTCCGTCTAGTTCGGCTCTTCGGCGGAGGTCGCCTTCTTCGTCCCAGAGGAGGCCCCATGCCGCTTGTGGCCCAACCGTGGTGGTGTGGCTTCCCCGTTCGGCCTAGCTGGGAACGCCTCTGATGGCAGCGGACAGGCTCCCGCCAACTCCTCCCTGCCCAGGTGACATCCTTCGGCACTGTGAGCTTCGCAGAGTGGTAATGAGCGTGCGGCTCTAGACACCTCCCATCAGTCACAGTGGCAAGTGGTCAGAAGAACATTTTGGTGGAGAAAGATTCAACCTCGCCGTCTTTACTCCTCCCACCCAAAGCTAGAGCAGGTACTGCTCTCTTCAAGCAGCGAACGATGGGAAAATGCTTTAATTGTCTGGCTTCGGATTACCAGAGAGCACAATGTCGCGAGCCTACTAAATGCTGGCGGTGCAAGCTCCTGGGACATCTCGCAGCTCAATGCAAAAGAGCGCTGGTTATTCTTTGGCAAGTTCGCTGTCTCCCCAGCTCTCTCTCAAGCCACAGTTCCCCTCCTCCAACACGCCGGCCTTCTGCTCAAACGCTAGTAGCCTTCCAGCTATGGAGCGCCGCCGCTCTTTTGGTGATGCTCCGGTGATGCCTCGTCAGCGGTTCGAGGAGAGACCCCCGCAGCATGATTGTTTCTTACGCGGGGGTAATGCCATTGCCTACCCTGGCAAGTTCTCACGATGAAGTGGCTGATGCGATTTTCCTGCATTTTGGAATTCATAAGTACGAGTTTAGGGTTTTTAGGAGCTTTCCTGAACCCTTCATCGTCATTTTCACTGAGAGTGCAGCGAGAGACACTGTGTTTGCTCGTGGTAGGATTGTGGAAGGGCTGTATGATCTTCGCTTCCATTCTTGGTCTGTTGATAGTTATGGGGAACGTTCTGTTCTGCCCTTCTTCCATGTGAAACAGCTTGGAAGGCTTGCCGCAACATGCCTGGTTCCCGAAAGTTGTTGATAAAACCCTGTCTGATGACTGCATCATTCACCACACTGAGCTAGACTCTCGTCGCAGGGAAGATCAGAGGCGTTTTGTTTGTTGGGCCTATTGCAAGGATCTGTCGTCGATCCCTCAAGTTGTTACCTCACTATTGCCAATAGTGCTAGCAGCCCTAGTGCAGACTCCCAACTTTGTTTCTCTAGACCCAGATGCATCAAGAGAGGTGTTGTCTATAAGGTCCTTATCCACATCAACTCAGTTGAAGATCTGATGTTCTATCACTATCCGCCGGAGGAACTCACCTCAGAAGGGCGTGTTCAGTGGAGAGCTTGATTGGGAGTCTGGCAGACTGGATGGCGATGTGCGTGAGGAGATGTTCCGCCCTCCTCGCTTCTGTCACCCGAAGATGGGTACTCGTCGCCACCCCCTTGATAATGAGGAGGAGGATGATCACGACCGTCGTAGCAGGATGTGCCCCCGTGATCTCTTTAGCAAGATGTCTCGATGCATGGATGGCTGCAGCCGTGGGCGTTCGCAGGGCCGAGACGCCCCCAGAGGTTCTGGCTGGTACAGCGGAGAAAGCTCGCGTAGACGGTGTGTCGATCTTCGAAGCTGCTCTCCTCCGCCTCTTCGCTGGGGTTTGTCAATGGATGAATAGAGAGCAACCAAAGACCTTTGGGAAACCCATCCTACCCCTGCCATGCAACCTGAGTTTGTGGGAGATTCAGAAACTGTTTCTCAAGGTCACCTATTTTCTGAGAGAGAGTCTGATGCAATTGTTATTGCCCCAGTGGATCTGCCTTTGCCTGCCCCCCTCTCAGTCAGTACAGCGCCACCTTCAGAAGGAGATACCAGTGCAGAGATGTATGCTATCCCCCATTCCAGTTACCCAGATCCGCAAGTGTCTCTGGGAGGCGATGTTCACATCACTGTAGAAAACCAGAGGTGCGGAAGCTATATAGTTGGATGTACGGTGAAGTAGTTTCGTGTTAATTTAGCTCTAATTGGAGCAACACAATTACAGAGGTATATATAGATAAGAATCATGAACAGCCTTTCCTATTAATATGGTAACAAACTAATTCTGTTTATCTATAGCCGAATCATACTTATCTCTATTTATGTTTGTTACACGGATGCATCTAGAACATCTATTATCTAACACTCCCCCTCAATCAAATCTTACAAGATTCAGATTGTACTTAAATATTTCAAAAGATCTTATGGGAAGAGCTTTAGTGAATCCATCAACAACTTGATCTTTGGTAGAAATGTATTCAGTGTCAAGCAGTTTTCTTGCCACCCTTTCTCTTACAAAATGATAATCAATTTCTATATGTTTAGTTCGTGCATGAAACACTGGATTAGCAGACATATACTTGGCCCTGATATTATCACACCAAATTTTTGCAGCTTTAGGTACTTGAACCTCAAGTTCTTGTAGCAGAATTTGAATCCACATGATTTCAGCAGTTGCATTTGCTAGAGCCTTGTATTCTGATTCTGTACTTGAGCGTGATGCTGTAGCTTGCTTCTTTGCACTCTATGATACAAGGTTAGAACCTAAGAATATAGCAAATCCTCCAGTAGACCGACGATTATCAATATTACCTGCCCAATCTGCATCTGAAAACCCACTCACAAGTAATGATGAGGATTTACAAATTTTAAGTCCTAACTTAACAGTATTCTTGAGATATCTTAGAATCCTCTTCACTGCTGCCCAGTGTTCTGTGGTTGGAGCATGTAGATACTGACACACTTTATTTACTGAAAATGAAATATCTGATCTTGTCAGAGTTAAATACTGTAGGGCTCCAACAACATTTCTATACTGTGTAGCATCATGTTGTCCAAGCAAAGTACCCTTATTAGCGAACAATTTTTCAGCTGTAGACAAAGGAGTTGTAACTGGCTTGCAGTCACTCATTCCAACTCTTTTTAGTACATCCGAAGCATATTTTTCCTGACTTAATAATATTCCATTGGATACTTTGTTTACCTCAATGCCAAGAAAGTAGTGAAGATCACCAAGATCTTTTAGAGCAAACTCCTTTCCAAGATTTTGCAATAATACTGTAGTTGCACTTGGCACAGAGCTAGCTACAATAATATCATCAACATAGATCAATACAAAAATAGTGACACCACCTTTGTTATAGAAAAACAAAGATGTATCTGCCTTTGAAGCTTTAAAGTCCAATTCTTGTAACTTAGTACTTAATTTCGAATACCATGCTCTAGGGGCCTGTTTTAATCCATATATTGCCTTATCTAGTTTGCAAACATGATTAGTTAAGGAAGCCTTTTCATACCCTGGAGGTTGCTTCATATATACCTCTTCTTCTAGATTTTCATGGAGAAAAGCATTTTTCACATCTAGTTTTCTTAGGCTCCATCCTCTAGAGACATCAATGGACAAGATTATTCTAATTGTGACAGCTTTAACAACAGGACTAAAAGTGTCCTCATAGTCTATGCCATATCTTTGCTTGAACCCTTTCGCCACAAGACGTGCCTTATATTTGTCTAGAGTTCCATCGGCCTTTCTCTTAATCTTATAGACCCATTTACAATCAATTACACTTATCCCCTTTCTTGCTGGAACCAAATGCCATGTATTATTTTTCATCAATGCTGTATATTCTTCATCCATTGCTTCCTTCCAATTTTTATCATTTAATGCTTCACCCACAGTTTGAGGTTCGCTAGATGATGTAAAGCAGCCATATCTAATAGTACCATCAGTATATACCTTTTCCTTGCGTATCCCACTTTGTTGGCGAGTATGAGGTCTGGTTGGTGCAGGAGGCCCTGAAAGATCAACTTCTAAAGAATATGTTCCTCCTCCTAATTCATTACTAAGAAAATCTGGATTAATATCAACAGTGTCTTCAGTACCTGTGACTTCAACTTCTACCATTGAATTTTCTGATATAGTTGTTTCTGCATGAGTACTGGGTTGACCAGAATCAATCAGTACTTGTGTGTCACAATTAGGTTGTCTTAATGCATCTCCTCCATCACTCGTCTGATCATTTTCTATACTTGCTTCAGGAGAATTATTAGTGACATTAGGAGAATTAGTCATATAGTCATTATTATTATCTCCCCCTTGATCATAGTCATGAGAGACAAGAACAGGTGGTAGAAGACTTGATGGAACAAGAGAAATTTCAGATCGTAAATGAACACCAGCATTGGGATGCATATTTGCAAAAGGAAACACATTTTCATCAAATATAACATCTCGAGAGATGTAAACTCGGCCATTAGTTGGATCAAGACACTTGAAACCTTTGTGATTTGTACTGTAACCCAGAAAAACACATTGCTTGGACCGGAATTGAAGTTTGTGGGCGTATAAGGACGAAGATTGGGCCAACAGGCACATCCAAACACACGAAGAGAAGTATATTCTAGTTGTTCCTTGAATAATCGTTCCAAAGGAGTTTCAAAACTGATGGTTTTACTGGGAATTCTATTGATAATATAAGTGGCAGCAAGGAAAGCTTTATCCCAAAACTTTAATGGCATAGAGGCAAAAGCAAGCAAGGCTAAGCCCACTTCCACAATATGTCGGTGTTTTCTTTCTGCTGATCCATTTTGCTGATGAGCATAAGGACAAGAGACACTGTGTGATATGCCAATTTTCTGAAAGAAGGAGTTTAGTTTTTTATATTCTCCTCCCCAGTCTGTTTGCATAGTTATGATTTTACGATCAAATAGCCTCTCTACCAACTGCTGGAACTCAAGGAACTTGTCAAAGACCTCAGATTTATTTTTAAGGAGGTACATCCAAGTGAACTTACTATAGTCATCAATGAAACTAACATAATATTTCTTCCCATTAGCAGAGCTAGGAGCAGCACCCCAGACATCAGAAAAAATAAGTTCCAAAGGATGATGAGATACATTTAAGGATATAGAATAAGGTAGCTGATGGCTTTTAGCCTTTTGGCAAGCATCACAAACTGACTCTTTACTGAACTCAAAACTAAATGGCAACTTATTTTTACTAAGGACTCTTGAGACAATTGCTGTGGCGGAATGACCCAGATGACTATGCCACTTTGAGAAAGACGGCTTGATAAAAAAACTTGTTTTGTTGATGAAGCAGGAAGGATATAAAGGCCTTGATGACATCTCCCTTTAAGAATTGTGTTCCTCGTTCCTTGATCCTTAATCAAGAAATATTTGGGGTGAATTTCAAGAAAAGCAGAGTTATCTTTGGCAAGACGATGAGCAGATATGAGATTTTTTTTTAACTTGAGGCACATGAAGGATATTATTCAGATATAGATTTTGACTAGGGGTAGAAATAACAGAATGACCAATATGCTTAATCTCCATACCTTGACCGTTTGCTGCATGAATTTGATCCTTTCCTTTGTACTTTTCTTGTACTGTCAACTTTTCTAGTTCACCAGTAAGATGATCTGTTGCGCCTGTATCAAGATACCAATTGGTATCTACTTCATATTCATGAGTAGCAGTAGCAGCATATTTCTCTTCAGGCACATAGTTCTTATCAAAGCGATGCCAGCAGTCAGAGGCCACATGGCCCCTCTTGCCACATACTTGACAGATGGGTCGATTATCAACTCGTTGCTGGTTGTTACCCCCCCTGCCACGTCCATTGTTTCCACGACCTCGTGGAGCACCTCGACCGCGTCCAGAGTTACCGCGATTGAATGGTGTACCACGACCACGATTCACAGCATTCACCATGGAACCGCTGCTGCGTAGAGCCTGTCTATTTTCAAAACTTAACAGCTGAGCATATAGTTCTGTCATGGTGACTGGTTCTGTTCTTGCCACCAACGCAAACACAACAGAATCAAAATCATCATCTAATCCATTTAAGATGTAGGCTACCATATCTTCATCATCTAATGGTTTGCCAGATGCAGCAATCTCATCTCCGAGAGATTTCATCTTTTCAAAATATTCAGAGATATTCATGTTACCTTTTCTTGTTGTTGTGAGAGCAAGCCGAACATTGAGAGATCGTGCACGTGTTTGGGATGCAAATATGTTTCTAATGGCACCTCAGACTCCAGCTGATGTCTTGTATGCTGCAATCTGAATTAGCACTTCTCGTGATAACGAAGACAAGAGAAAGCTAAGAACCTGTTGATCTGTAGCAAACCACTCCTGGTAGGCTGGATTGGCGATCATTGTCACCTTGTTGTCTTCCTTCCGCTCGATCTCTATCGGCGGAGCAACGGTCTTACCGTTGATATATCCATCTAGTCTTGCGCCGCGTATAGCAGCAAGAACTTGCGCACTCCATAGCGCATGATTCTGTTTGCCCAGCTTCTCTGATATCTGGAAGCCGAGCAGAGGATTGATAGCAGCCATAGCAGAGGTACTTGTCATGGTGGGGATCAATCTATTCTCACAATGGCTCTGATTACTATGTAGAAAATCAGAGATGTGGAAGCTATATGGTTGGATGTACGGTGAAGTAGTTTCGCGTTAATTTAGCTCTAATTAGAGCAACACAATTATAGAGGTATATATAGATGAGAATCATGAACAGCCTTTTCTATTAATATAGTAACAACTAATTCTGTTTATCTGTGACCGAATCATACTTATCTCTATCTATGTTTGTTACACGGATGCATCTAGAACATCTATTATCTAACAATCACTACTGATGAAGCCCCGCCTGCTGTTGATCCCTTTGTGGTGGAGTTCTCTTCAGAGCTAATTCCCGCGGTGGAAGAGGCTCCTGCTGATTCTACTGATGCTCAGGCCATGGATATTGCAGCTGCAGTGACTCCTCTGGAGGACATCCCTGAAGACCTTGATCTCAACATGACCCTGCAGCAGTTTAAGGCTGTTGTTACCAAGCCACTGCCCCAGCCGGAGCTTATTACACCTACCACTAAACTTAACAACTGCTCTGTTCTCAGGAACAACCTTTTCTATGTTACAGATCCAGGTTCTGAGTCGCTGGGAGATACAAGTACTGTGGTCGTTCCCAAAGCTTTGAAGGCTGTGATTTCAAGCTCTAGGCTACAGGGCAAGCTTGCGAAGCAGAAGCCCATCGTCAAGTTTGCTTAAGAGTTGCTTGCGAAGAAATGGGGTTTACTGCAGGAGGGAGATTCCCTTGATGATTTTTCTTTACAGGTTTATCTGGATGCTTACAAGAAGCCCTTATCCACTGCTGCAATTGAGGCTATCCAGAAGCTTTCTGACGTCACTGAGAAGAAGAGAAAGAAGAAGCTTGCTGTGAAGAATAGTGCTTCTAAGAAGAAATCCAAGACTCCCAAGCAGACGTCCGTGGTGATCAATGAGTAACAACTGTCCAGATCTGGTGTATGAAGGGGGCTGTTTATTATCGTCTATGTATTTCCCTTCCTTGTGGTGTTTTCTTTTGTTAGCTGCCCCCTCGCTCGATGTGAGCGCCTGGCTTTGTGGTTATGAGTTCATGGACCTACGTTATTCTAGTATGTATGATGACTTCAGAACTAATTCCCGTTGTGATTTGTGGTGGCCGGTTATGTATGGAACCTTCCCAGGTTGCAGTTATATTTCTCCTGCCGTGGTTTATGTTGTTTGTGCTCTTCTTGTTGTCTCAGTTTACAGAGACTGCATAGCTGTGTTATCTGAGTTCATTAATGGATAATTCTATCTCGCAATATCAAATGTTAATTTGGAATGTGAGAGGTCTAAATGGCTCAGCTAGGCAGGAAGCGGTGAAGCAGGTGGTTCAGTTGTATGAACCTTGTCTAGTCTGTCTGCAGGAGACAAAGCTTGAAGATGTGACCTCGACTCTGATCCGAAACTCTCTTGGTCATGAATTTGTTGAAAACTTCTGTTACCTCCCAGCTGAAGGCACCAGGGGAGGTATCATCCTAGCTGCCTGTGACTGTTTCCTTAGTTTATCGCAAGTTCAAATTCATAACTTCTCGGTTACGGCCACCATAACAGATATCAGGTCGCCTGAACAATGGTCGGTTACGAGAGTTTATGGCCCCCAACATAGCATTGAGAAGCGTCTCTTCTTGAAGGAACTTCGAGACCTTAAGCAAACAACTCTTCCAGCTTGGTTGGTGCTGGGAGACTTTAATCTTATCTACCAGGATCAAGACAAGAATAACGATAGACTGAACAGAAGAATGATTCTCCGATTCAGACGTGCCCTTAACAAGATGGAAGTTAAAGAGATCCACTCTGCTAGGGAGCGCTTTACTTGGTCTAATGAACAAACTTCACCTACGATGTCCAGGATTGATAGAATTTTCTGCTCCAACAACTGGGAGGTGCTTTATGATTGCCCGGTGCTGCAGCCGCTATCCTCTTCGGCGTCTGGCCACTGCCCTCTTCTGTTACAGCCCCTCTCCCCGGACTTTGTAGACTACAGATTCAAGTTTGAATCCTTCTAGGTCGACCGACCGGGCTTCCAAGAATGTGTTATGCAGGCATGGTCACAACCGGTGCTTGGCAACCTCAATCCCTTCTTCTCTCTTAATGTTAAGCTAAACAGAACTGCTAAAGCTCTAAGATCATGGTCAAAGTCGCTGACCCCCTTTGGAAAGCTTGCCCTTGCAGTTTGTAGAGAGGTGATCCAAAGGTTAGAGACTGCTCAGGAGCTTAGGAAGCTTTCGACTGACGAGCGTGCACTCAAGAGACTGCTCAGGAGCTTAGGAAGCTTTCGACTGACGAGCCCGGTCGAAAAGATGAGGGCCCACCAAAAATCTCGTTTCACCTGGTTAAAGAAAGTAGATGCTAATACAAAGTTTTTCCATCAGATGGCTAATGCTAGGAAAAAGAAAAAATTCATTCAGAAGTTGGAATCTGAGCAAGGTGTGGCTTCCCTCCAAAGTGAGAAGCATCAGGTTATCTTCGACCACTTCTCTAAGCACCTGGGCACTCATTTATCGAGAAAGCACTCTATCAACCTCAGTTCATTGGATTGAGAATCCAGAAACCTTCACCACCTGGAAGTCCCGTTCACTGAGGCGGAAATCAGACACACAGTTATGAAGATGCCGAAGGAGAAATCCCCCGGGCCAGATGGCTTCATAGGACACTTCTTTTCTTCATGCTAGGACATTATTAAGACAGACCTGATGCTAGCGTTTGAGTACTTCTATCATATGAATCATCAAGGCCTTCATCTGCTTAATCATGCACATATGGTTCTCATTCCTAAGAAAAACTACCCTAGAACCGTTTTGGACTACAGGCCTATTAGTCTTATGCATGCTTTTGCCAAGCTAGTGATAAGAGTTCTTGCTTACAGATTAGCGCCTCAATTAGACAAGTTGATTTCTGTGAATCAGAATGCCTTAATCAAAAAATGATCCATTCATGACAACTTTTTATTCGTGCAAGCGATGGTCCAACGTCTGCACAAGAGAAAACACCGGCACTGTTCATCAAACTTGATATCTCTAAGGCTTTTGACTCGGTTAACTGGCCATATCTCCTGGAAGTCATGTCTCACCTGGGTTTTGGTTTGAGATGGAGGAATTGAATCTCCTCCCTTTGGTGCACGACATCCTCTTCCTTCCTTCTTAATGGGGAGACTGGTAATCATATTCTTCATGCCAGAGTTAGACAAGGTGACCTCTTATCGCCCATGTTGTTCCTCCTTGCCATTAAGCCGCTGCAAAAGCTCTTTAATCTTGCTCATGGTCGAGGACTCCTGCAGAGCTTTCAAGGGATAGGTGATAACCTCAGACTCTCCCTTTACGCGGATGATGCTGCCCTTTTCATCAAGCCTTCTAGAGAAGACTTCTTAGTAACCAAATTTCTGCTTCAGATCCTTGAAGAAGCCTCGGGTCTGGTCACCAATCTTAACAAAACTGAAATATATCCTATACGTTGCCAGGATATTAATCTTTTAGAAATTCTGTCCCAAAATCAACAGGTGTCTTCCTTCCCAGGCACTTACCTGGGTCTGCCGCTGCACACGAGGAAACTCTCTCGTGCCTCATACCAGCTTCTGATTCAGAAGATTGGAGCTTGACTCCCAGGCTGGAAACGTAGACTTTTGTCTAACTCTGGGAGAGAAATCCTGGTTAAATCAGTGCTCTCAGCTATGCCTACTTATTTTATGACGGTGTTCAAACTTCCTAAATGAGCAATTCACCAGATTGATCGCTTCCGAAGAAGTTTTCTTTGGAGGGGTGAGGACCCTGACAAGGTTAGTGGTGATCTTGCACCAGACCGAAGTACCTTGGAGGCTTGGGCATTCATGACCTTACTTGTTTCAATACGGCACTCAGATTAAAATGGCTCTGGCATCATTGGGACGTGAAGAACAGACCGTGGAAGTACCTTGTGAACTGGAAAGACGAAACAGAGAGAGAACTTTTCTTCTCTTCTGCAGTGATGGCAAGGATACCCCCCTCTGGGAGGCCAAATGGCTTGGTGGTTTAGCTCCTAAGGACTTAGCTCCCAATCTGTTTCTACAGGCGAGATTCATATTCAGAATTGTAAACACTGAGCTTCATAACTGGAATTGGGTCAGAAATTTAAAATGTGTTCAAGGTGAAGATATGCTTGATGAATTCATGCTTCTATTCACATTACTTAAGGAGGTTACTCTGTCCAACGAGAAAGATCGCATTACCTGGAAATGGACTCCACATGGCCAGTTCATAGTTTCCTCTGCATACAAGGCACAATTCATTGGAGCTTCTATTCCTTTTCAGTCTAAGTATGTCTGGAAGGCCAAATCAGAACCAAACTGCGGCTTCTTCGCTTGGCTTTCTTCGCAAGGCAAAATCCTCACCGCTGACAACCTGATTAAACAGAACTGGTCTGATAATCCGTGGTGTCCACTCTGCTACTGCATGGAGGAATCGTCGGATCACCTCCTTTCTCGATGTAACTTCACTGAGGCTGTGTGGAACAATCTCACTTCTAGACTGAATATCCCAGAGGCTCACAAACGCTACATTTCAAGTGGCACTCGTCAGTGGTTCGACTCCATCTCCTCCTCAGGATCAACTGCAGATAAGCAACGCATGGCCGGCATTATCTTTACCTTTTGGTGGCGTGTCTGGAAAGAAAGAAATTGTAGACTTTTTGAATTAGAGGAGCACTCCTTTGGGCATGTGGCCGATTTAGTTGTGATGGATGTTCTTACTTAGGCGTTTTGTTTTAGTTGGTGGCCTGTTGCCACCCTGTGTGGGAGTTTTAGCTCCTGTTGTAAACTTGCTTGTTTTTTTCCTCCTCTCTTTTAATGAATGGCAGTGCTAGCTCCTGCCCATTTTTCAAAAAAAAACAAACTAAAACTAAAAGCTCAAACGGATATAATCAATTGAAAATTTGATGTTCACATGAATTCTAACCAGAAGCTCAAAGGATTCCTTCTAGTTTTGCTTCTATGAAACAGATTATTGTGAGGATGGGGCCATTTTGTATCAGCTTGACGACGATGCATCTTGTCCCTCGTCTTGGCACAAGAAAGTAGAAACTCCACCCCAAGAGACTCCAAAAGATTTAATGTTTATTGGAAATGCATTACGAACCTAAAAGAGCTGAACTGTCGGATGCTTTTACCCCCATAGATCCCAAGAGACTCCAAAAGATTTAATGTTTATTGGAAATGCATTACGAACCTAAAAGAGCTGAACTGTCGGATGCTTTTACCCCCATAGATCTATCCAGTTAAAACGTTTTCACACGATACTACACTGAGGAGGTGTTTGGTTAGACTATTTTACAACGTAAACAGCTCACAGAGGTACTTAATAACATTGTTTTGCGTTTGGTTAAAGTGCTCTGAAATTAGCTTACGGCGTGATCAGTTACCAGCGTTCAGAAACTAGATCCCGCCCAACTACCCCGCAATTGGTTCCCATCGATTTCGCCTCATCTCCTCCGTCGCTTTCTCCTCCCCATCACTGCTTTCGTGCTCCTCCACAGATCCGCATCCTCCTCTCCGTGATGCCCACGCTCCCGCCGGTCTCTGCTTAAGCCCCGGACCCCGCGGCCCTTCCTTCGGTCCCAGCCTCCCAGGTCCTCCCCTTCCTCTCATCCTCGGCTGCCGCACGCTTGCTGCTAGTATGACCGCGCAGATGGGCTCCAATCCCACGGTTATGTCGAGGTTCATCCTCGAGTTCGCGACAAGAGTTGGAGACGCGCTCGTGCCCGCCGTCACTATGGCTGTGTCGCCCACGCTGATGTCCACATCGGCCGCTGCCCGTCGTCGCTGTTGTCATGCGCCGGTCCTACGCGATTGCTCTAGCAGTCGACCATCCTGCATGCGCAGCCACTGTTGCTCTTTGCTTCTCTGATTGCTGTTCGTCACCTTGCCTAGTTGCTTTCTCGTGTAGGGCTCTGTCCGCCATTGTCGGTAAGAAACCAGGCTCCGAGCTACCTGACTCTTGGTGGCTGACCCACACCGAGTTCAACGAAGCCATAACAGAAGTGATTACGTTAGCATCAACAAACACTGTAACGGAAACTGATTACAATAGCAACGACAAACAAACAAAGAAAGGAACCAGCGATACCACAGCCGATCAACCTGTAATTCATTAGCATTACCGTTCACGTTGCCGTGCAATAAACCAAACACCTCCTAAATTCATCCAGATCACAATGGCTATATATTGCCAGAGCACAGGAAAATGTTATGCAAGTAAATCAGAGTTGAAAGAAGACTTTGAAAATTTTTGCAACTCTCTTGTTTTAAGCAGGATGGACAAGTGGGCAAGTATGAAAACATTACATTGCGAAAAGCTTTATCCAGAAGGCTCAGATAAATGAAATTGACTCTTCAGAACAACTGAACACAACGGTTTTACACAAGTAGGACGGCATTGATGCAACCATCATTCTCTGGGTTGTTTGTAACTTGGGCATATTTACCTGTATCAAGACAAACAATGGTTAATGAAAACCAAAAAGGTTAAGCAAAACAAACAGTGATCTAAGTGATATCATACCCCAAACAACTTTTCCAGCCGGGGTCACAAGACCAAGTTCACTCACATTAACCTGAAAGTGGAAGACCATGATTAGTCCTTACAAGAAAATTGCATGTGAACTAGGTGTATGGAACTAGAGAAAACGTATAGACATGAAAACTATAGGGGCATAGTGATGCCTCAAGCAAAACACACAGCATACCTCAATGATGGTACCCTTTGTCATAACACCAAGAGATGTATACATTGGACCATTGGGGTTTTTCTTCACCGAGATAATATCAAGATTAAATGTGCACTTTAATTCAGGATGGGTCACATGAGCTTTTGTAAAACGCAGACCCGTCGGACGTATGAAACGCTCATACTTTGGAGGCTTCCTTGTGAAGCCAGGTCCAACAAATGTTGCTTTTGTGACCATTCTCTTCCACTGTTTTGCTGCATAAGTTGAAAGATATTAGTTTGTTCTGAATAAAACTGTCACTCGTTATTTTGGAGATTTAATTCAATGTACTAAGTCCAAAAAACTCGACTGCTTGGCTGCACCTCAACAGATACATATAGGTCTCTTAGCACAAGAAGAAATATCGCTCTGGGCATATAAAGAGATGATCTCTTGCCATGTTTAGTTTAGATGTCACAGGTTAAAAAGGACATGAATTCTAGTAAAGCAAAATTTGCACATAGGAAGTTAGCCTTGCAGAATGTATATTCATTGGAAAAAGAATGGTATGAAAGGAGCTTTTTTCTTTGCACATAGGAAGTTAATAACCTTGCAGACTTGCACACTCTATGTGTAGCATGATCTATGTTCCAGTTTCCACATAAAAGATTTTTTTGCTAACATTACACTGCGTTCATAAGCCATAAGAAACATTCAGCCAATACTTACTTTTACGTTTGCCAGTCCTTAGGACCTTGAACATCTCTTCTTCTGCGACAGGTCTGACCTGAAGGGAGAATAGTTGTAATAGCATTGGGTTAGGTCAATAAAGGGCACATTGATACTGTAGCTATTATTGTTTACCAATTCTACTAACATCACAATGCTTTATTGCTCTACGATTTTATGTAAGCTATCTTGATATGCATTCACGAGTTGGTGGTACTCATAAAAATGCTGACCTTTGGCAATGGAACATCCCATTTTCCAGCCTTTTCCTTTCTCTTTTGCTTTATAGTATTACTAAGAACCTGCATGCAATTAAACAAAAGCAGTCGGTATCTCATAACATTCATTAAAAAAAAAGGAAAGACTTTTGCAAGTGAAAAAAAGAGAACATCAAGTCAAGGATGAATAATTACTTTTGCCCGCTGTGTCTGATCACGATCAAGTAAATATGGCGGGACCGCTCCTTCCTGAACATCCTCAACCTTACTCCTCGAAGTAGACTCGTCGTGCATTTTGAGGCTGCAGAAAATTAGTTGCCGCTAAGCATATCATGTAACCAGTAGCAAGAATATACTGTTTCTAAAAGCCACACATAATCTAATATTCATATGTCAAGCTATGTACTAATTCCAAATTCAGAAGATAAAGATTACAAGCCTAGCCCTGCATAATGCAGTTTCAGCTCCCAAATTGAATGCAAAATAAAGAACAACATTGCTGTATTAGTTCAAGTAATCAGGTGTGGCCCTCCCTGGAATATGGCATTTGGATCAAGCAAGAGGACAGCAATAGTACAATGGGGCTATGAGCATCCATGTTTACTGTTGACACCCTGAAGCCCATTTAAACATTCAAACATTTATCCGTGGAAAAGAATAGGCATTCCACTAGTTGCAGCGATGCTTCTCTTCCTACTCACAACTCACAATTGTCATATCAAATGTAGCCCGCATATGTTACCCAAACTGCATCTCTGACAATACTGAAGCAGGCAATCCAAATCCCTCAAAATAGGTATATGCACAACCGCAATTGCACATTCACAACAAGAGCCCCCAAATACGAAAAGCTGTCACAAAATAGAATTTTCCTTGAAACACGCAACAGGCAACGTGACCATTAGCTTCACTGATAAATCACACAAAGCAGGCACAGGGTAGAAAGTGATCAAACCACGGGGAAGAATGGCTAGAAGAAGTACAATGCTGGATGGCGGAGCAAATTAGATTGTTATTGGCAGCTGGGGTTGGAAACTGGAATTATAGTGATTCTAATTCTAGCTTGGGCCCTATCAGGGATAAATGACAGGTTGCAATAGCATGAGGCAACTAACAAGGGATTAGGGAGAAACAGTGTTTTCCTAAACAGTAAATGATAGACAATCAGTGACTCACCTTGTAGCCAATTTCTGTTTTAAATGGCCATTCAAAACCATATAATCAAGCTAAATAAGGATTTAAACGGCCATTTAGGCCAACACGGGTACCATTCGTCTACCGTTAAAACAGACGTTTTAACCTGTTTAGGCGAAAATCCGGAGAAGGTACACAAGGATGGGCAAAATTACAAGCATTACGAGAAGCTACTTAAAAACTATAGCTGAATGCGGTTTGATTGGCATTTGCGTACCAATTTTTTTTTCTGTTGTATAATTATCAGTGTGATCTTTCAGAGACATACAACCAATTTCAGCCTAAGAAGGTCTGCCTGGTAAAAAATAAATAGTCTAAGGACTGAGTACTCAGAGGTTGTCTTCTATGAAAAAGATATTTGTGTAAAATTTGAAAGCTTCCACAACTTTTGTGAAGCAAAGAAAACTAAAATCAAGGGGACTGCTTCAAATAAAGCACATTAGCAGAGAAGACCCATTCAAATTTTAGTTGCAACTTTCCCTGGCAACAGGTGCTAATGAATTTGACTAACATTTGAATGAGTTAAATACTTTTTAAAACCGCTGCACAAGGATCCATCTCCAGAGCATTTTATCACATAGGAGTATTGTTTAAACCCCAGTTCATAATCACAAATGGAGAAGAGGATAATCACTTACGTCTTTTTCATCTGCGCCTTCTCCGCATACCGCTTCTTGGCGAACCTCTTACCCTTGGCACCGAGCAGCTACATCGCCAGAAAGTCAAATAAACACAAATAGAGGCGTCAATCATACGAGCCCAGTACCCAAAACCACTTGGACAGCAGAGAAAGGGACGCCAAATCCTTCTAACAGGGGCGACGCCTGCTACACACCTTCTGGGCTTGCTGCGAGCGCTTCTTGACCTCGCGCGCTTCGCGCTTGCGCTTGCGCTCCTCGTAGTCCGGGCGCCGCCCATGGCGCTTCTGGTGCAGCTCTATGTGGTCTCCCTGCGGCTGTAGTACAATTCCAAGAACCGGAAAATTAGAAGAAAATTCCCAAAACAAAACTCACCAAAGCAAAAGAGAAACCCATATGCAATCAGCATTTGGACGGGTCAACGAAGGGAATCAGAGGGATTGTAGTTGGTAGGCGGAGGCCGGGAGCAGTGCCCGGCACTTACCATGGCGGCGGGAAGGGAGGACCAGCCCGAAGGTGAGGGGAGGCGGCGGGGAAGCGGAAGGGTTCAGTGGCGGCGGAGGAAACGCCGAACCAGGTTACTACCCTACCGCGTTCCCAGGTGACTAGTGTCGTTCCTAGAAAAATCAACGGACAAGATGGAGCTCGTGTGTTATTTTGTGGAGGGCCCCTTACGAAGATCCCGTACTTCACGCAAATGTCCTCGTCATCGCAAGTTTGTAGTTTGCCCCTCACCGTATCTGTACGTTTCACTTCAGCTCCTTTCCAATTTTTTCACCCACGCTCCTCTGCCGAAGTACTGACGACTTCAAGATCATCGTTCATTGGCTGCCGCAGCTATGGTGAAGTGGCTTCTTGGTTTTCCAGCTACTCTATGCTCCTCTTTATTTTCGATTATGGAAGAAGTTTATCAAAATATTATTTTATATCACAAAGATTTTATTAATTCTTGCTTTTCTAATTTGTTAAGTCGCTTATCAGAAAATCTAATTCTAATACAAATAAGCAAGCTATTTCTACGGGCCCCATTTGGTTCCACTTATCTGGAACTTGCATATCTGAGCATCTGCCCTGTGAATAAACTGGGTGTTTTACAATCCTAATCATTTTCATTGGATGTCTATCCTCACTAGTAAAATGATTTGGATAACCCTAAAATGTATGATCATTTTGATGCCGAAGAGAAAGAGAATTCTATTCTGATGATATATTCTGAGTGGCTAAATATGATTATATTAAAATATGCTTAAGAGGAATTAAAGGTAATAAATTTAATAAAATGTCATCGGTAAGATGCTTATAAGCTGAAACAAATAAGATCCTGTTTAGATGCAAAATATTTTTTGGGATTTTGTAAAAATACTACTTCTTTTGTAAAAAAAATTGGTTCTAGAAAGTAAGAGGTGTTTGGATGCAACAATTTTTGTTGTTTAAAAACCTATGGTTTTGATAAAACTACGGCTATTTTGCAGTTTTGAAAACTTCACTTATGACCTCTTTTTTTTAAAGCATGGTTTTACTTGACATTGACTTCTAAAACCATAGTATCTTATAACAATGGTATTAAAAAGTTATGTTGGTGTTTTTAACCATCAACATAGTACAATTTAGATTAGAAAAGGGAGATCGAGGGTGCGTAGGGAGGTGCCCTACGTCGAGCAATGGTGGGTCGTATTAGTATTAGCTTTGCAATGAGAAAGGATTGGTTACAATGGTGGAGGAGGACATACCCTCCTGCACGAGGAAGAAGAAGGGGTTTGCACTGTTGTGTTGCACCCATTCTCCTTGTGTGTGTGTGTCTTGTGTTTGAAACATCCTAGAGCAACTTTATAAAGGGATGGCCGCATCAGGGTTACATGGCATGAACCATTCCGCTAACAGGGCAGGTGTAAGCATGGCCGGGCATAGTGCAGCTTTCGAACTGTCCCGCATGCCAGTCTGCTAGGTGATGGTAGAGATTTCGCCCGGCCTATCGTGCTAGTCAGTTAAAGCATTGTTCGTCCGTTACAGTGGTGTCGAGGAAACGTAGCACCCAAGTTTGGGAGCAAACTTGGGTCCCAAGCAATCCTCTACTCGGGGTAGGGCTAGCTTCAACCCAGAGGTGATGAAGGGCCCGACTGAGGAACCGGGGTGGGCTTTGTGTTTCTCCTAAACTGCTTCATAGCTGGACTATCATCCTGACAGTTGCCCCTCGAGCCCTTGAGCGCCTCAGTGAAGCGGCCAAGGGCTGAACAGAAACCTTGGAGGTTGCTGTAGGCATGCGCGCAGGTGCGCCTTACTAGGTGATGCCTTTCATCCTTCAAACGACCTCGATGGCCGAAGGCTTAAAGGCTGAGCAGCTAGGACCCTTGGATCTTGCTACTCGTGGATGTCAGAGTGTCTCATGCTCCTGACCAGTTGGATGGCCGGGCCTTTAGGATGGATCCTGGTTATCTCAGCCTCAGTTCCCTGCGTTCATGACAAGTTGGTTTGAGGTCGGGCTGAAATATTTTGGAGTAAAGATCCAGGTTTTGTGAGTTGGGGCCAGTGTGATAACACCTCTTGGTGGCGTTGAGCCCTGCCGACCCAAAGGGGAGGGCAGCCCGTGGTCGCCCAAGGCCCCCGAATCAGAGGGGCCCCTCGAAACAGTATACATATGTGTATAGGCTATTTAAGTCTTATTCTCTCATTGCTTTGATAACTCATTTGAGCTTGAATAAGCTTCACATACCCACCATACAACCGGTTTTTTTTTATCTAATAGGCTATATCTACTATATAAACAAGGAACATGTATTGAAACTGCTATAAGTCTAGGACGGTACATGCAATTAGGATTGTAAGTAAATGCTAAAGACTACCTTTTTTGTTGCAATATAACTGCATAAGGTGTTAGTACATGATACAAAAATGATGATTACTGAGAATATGTAGTTGATCAATGAAAAATAGGAGCCCCAGCTTTTAGCTTCGCCCTAGGCCCCTGAAATCACACATTAGGGGGGGGGGCGGGGAGGGGGCAGCCGTTCGACCCAGGCGGCCAGTCAATGTCAGCCTCGCATGCAGGATGCGACATCCAAGTTGCCAAATGCCAGCACGGGCCAACTAGTACGGATCGCCTTGCACCTGGCATGGGGTGGATAAGACGCTTTGGGCGGATTCGTCCTTTGATACCTATTGATGATGTTTGAGATGCATCCGCTTGGCATGGACCTCAAGTATCAGTCAATAAGCAGAGGGGGCATCTTGCGGGGTGTTGATGTGGTGTGACTCTTCGCATGGAAGTCAAAGTGACCATAGGGGATTGAACTTCTCGTCGCACGTGCAACACTTTGCGCGTCCTTAGTGGAGGGAACAGTTCATCTACCGGGTCCGCTTGTCGGTGGGGGCCTTCATAGTTCATCCAGTGGGCTATCACCCATTGGCCCACTCGTCGATGGCTGATGGCACGTCGGAGTGCGTGCATGCAGGAGGTGAAAGGGTTGCGCATGCACATTAACTTTGGGTGCTCCTGAAGTACGCGGACAGTTTCAATACCCACGTCCCATCATGTGGGCACCGAGGCGTTGTCCCCAAATTGTTCGTCCCACAGGTGCGCTATAAAAGCGGGGTGGAGATGGTGGTTTTCAGGGCGTGTCATTGACTTTCGCTCTTCCATTACAGCCAAACATCGAGCATTTGCTCTTCAAGTCCTTGCTCTTCTATGTCAGAATAGTGATCATGTCTTCATTCAGGTCTGCAGCTGAAGCTGGCGCGGCAGCGGATCAGGCCCTAAGGAGTGGAGGATCTAGCGGTGTTCACCATCGCCTATGCCGAGTGTCCTAGGGGGGCGATTTGGCTCTTGCATTGGCTGCTGCGGGGCTCGGAGCAGTAGTCCTAGACTCTTCGATGCTAGCAGCGCTGGCGTTGCTGATGTTTTCCTTTGTTCTGATCACCTCGTAGTGTGATTTGGAGGGTGATGGAACCCCTCTCGTCGTTCACTGGAGGCGGGGGTGAGTGATGACTACATGCTTTTGCCGTCAAAGATGCATAGGGGGAGAGCTCCTCTACCCTTGCCGTTGGCGACGATCTTTCTACTCCCCCTACCACAGCAGCACAAGCTGGGGTGGCGAGTCTTGTTGCTGCTCTGAGGTCCACTGGTCGTTGACATAAGCGTTTGGCTCATTTCGATTTCTCAATTTTCTCTTTGCTTTCATTATGGAGTATTGGTCGTTTGACGTCAATTCTTTGTTGTCGATCGAAAAGCCAAGGGCGACGTTGGTGGAAATATTGCTGAGTCCCCTGCTGATCTTTCTCCGGTGGGCGTAATCTAAGGAGGCGATGGGCGTCTTCTAGGTCGCTGTCACCGGGGGCAGGTTGCAGGCACCTACCAAGGTGACGACGTAGCACGGTCCGGCGAGCGCGTCCACGGTGAGTTCCACATCCACAAGGTTGCGCATCCCACCCTGATGGCAGCTGCTATCGAGGGGGCTT
This sequence comes from Zoysia matrella, assembly GCA_001602295.1. NCBI lineage: Eukaryota > Viridiplantae > Streptophyta > Magnoliopsida > Poales > Poaceae > Zoysia > Zoysia matrella. The sequence continues at coordinate 390,491 of BCLG01000050.1, forward strand.
GGAGGTTGGTGGAAGGTGATCTCGGGGCTCCAACTCCACCTCTTTGGCTTCGGCAGCGGGTTGTACCACGAGCTGGACTGCATCTGTGTGCATTGTGATTGGCTCAACTCCCCTAAGTTCCAGAAAAGTCAGGAAAGTCGAGGCTGGGCTTTTTTCTGTTTTTGTGATTTCTGCCAGATGAAACACACACACAAATACATAGACACATGAGCGTCCTGAGCTGGACCAATCAGGTCGTTCTCTTTGGCATGTGACTTTTCATTTTCCTTTCCCTATCACAACCCGAAGCAAGGGTATTATGGGATTAATTATACCTGCAGACATCATTTTCCAAACTATCATTCTCAATCTCAAGCAGTATTTACTAGTCCCCAGGTGGTCCGAGCACTACTAAAATCGATTGGGTTCCCTAAGAACCAAAACCCTAAGGAAAAGCTGAAAAATCCTAGGAAAACTATTTTCCTACGAAACACCGTAGTGAAAGATTTCTAAGAAAAAGATTGACAGGAAAGATGAAGTGCCCTACGAATAAACAGCAAAAATCGTAGTTTGTTCCCTATGAAACTTGTTCTTAGGGAAATCGTGTGGGCCCTGTTAAAAAAAGAAAGGCCACCACTGTCCGCCGCCCGATGCTGCTCACCACCCTGGTCCACCGGCCTGCTCCCCGCTGCCGCCGCCGCTGTCGGCCCGCTCCCCGCCGCCGCAAGCCTTCCCACCGCTGGTGCCGCAAGCTGCCACCCCCCACCGCCTGACGCGAGCTGCCTCGTCACCACTGCTGGCCCAAGCTGCCTTGCCGCCGCTGCTGCTCCAAACTGCCTTGCTGCCGTAGGCCCTCCCGTATTGTCACCGCCTTGCCGCACTGGCCGCAAGCCCACCCGCCAAGGCTGCACCACGGCCGTGTGAAACTGCGCGCCGCTGGCGCCTGCTTCGTTGCCGCCCGTTTGCCACGCCTCATCCTGCGATGTGAGAGAGCGAGATAGAGAGATAGGGATGGGCCTCGTCGATGCCATCGCCACCTACCGTGACTTGCCGCGCAGCCTCCCGTGGCCCGACGCGCCGCCGCCTCTTTTCGCGGTATGCCCCGCCGCCTCTTGTGGTGGTATGCCCCGCCGCTCGCCGTCGCTCCTCCACCGTGGCCCGCAGCTCACCATCACCCGCCACTGCCCCAACTTGCTCCGCCCTACAGCTGGCCCCCAACCACCCGATGTGCTTGGTCGCCTGCGCACCGCCTGTCATTTCAGCTGCCGACCACGACGCACACAGCTCCACCACGCGCGCAGCCCATCAGTCCTCCTCGCGCGTCGCCTGTCGCTCTGGCCGGTCACACCGCGCCGCTCATCTCGCCCATCACTCTGATCGTCGGCCGCACCGCACACCGTTCCTGTGGGAGAAGGGGGAGAGAGAAATGTGAGACCGGGAAGAGTGAATGCAGGCCTGTTACCTTAAAGGATGAGAGAAGGAAGAAGGGAGAGAAAAGGGAATCGTGTCGCGGATTTTTTTCTTTCCCTAGGAAATCTCAAACTGGTAGGGACAGATTCTTCTTTCCCAAGGAGATCCGAGAACCGTAGGCGAAGTTTTGGATTTCCCTAGGAACCCATGCATACTCGCAGGGAAAGATAGATTTTCCCCAGGATTTCGAAGTTCATTCTAAGGAAAATTTCTTTCTAAGGAAAATTTCTTTCCCTAGGGTTCAGGAAAAACCGTAGGGAACAAAAAATATTTTCTAGGGAAATTTGAGGATTCTAATAGTGAAGAGCCATAGGAAGCCTAGAATATATAATATCTATATTAGTAGCACCCAATAAAAAAGTAATTTCTTCTGTGATTGCACCACATCATCATCTTATTTTCCACCGTCTGATCTGATGCATCCAGACCATTCATCTATCTGCATTCCACTCGCTGTATAACATTCTTCCAGAATTCCATCCCCTCTCCATGCGCCACCTTCCTTGCCTCACGGCCTCCCTTCCCCACCGATGCCTCTTCTCCTCCACAAACGCCACCTCATTTCCTCGCCGCCCCTCCTCACTGATGCCTCTTCTCCTCCCAGGCACCTCCTCCCCTCTCCACTGCTACGTCCTCTTTGCATTAATTTCTTTTGTGGGTTTTAAAAAACCGTTTTCATGGGCCCAATGATACCAGGATTTAAGAGTCGCATTTCTCTTCCATCTTCTTCATGTATAGCTGCTTGCGCAACATTCTATCATCTCCATTCTCCAGAAAGAAGAATGGTGACCAAATAAGAAGATAGGTACACAGTCGTTGCTCTTATATCCTTCACATGGCCATGTTCTTGGCTGTATAGAAATTCGGTGTGGCTTTTTACAGTGAGATGCTATTGCAATAAACTTCAGAAAGTATTAGAGTATATGGTAGGATGAGATAAGGGTCCGGTCTGTTATGGTAGGTTAGATTAGTTTCTATATTTTCTCTCTCCGGGTTACTTAGAGTCCAAGTCATGTATTCCTATATATACCGGCCTGAACCTCAATACATTCATCCATCCCACCAATCTCATTCTCTCACATGGTATCTACGAGCGGGTTCTGATCCTAAACCCAAATACGCTTCCACCCAAACCCTAGCGCCGCGACACCCCTTCCACGACGTCCTAGCGCGCTCCGTTGGGGGCCGTGCCCTCCACCGTCTCGCGGTGGATTGAACCAATCCGCCACCGCTGTCGTCGTCAAGTAGCAGAATATCGTGAAGAACTCACCTGGGTGACCTTCATGGGCTCTACCCCTCTCCTGGATCTCCTCCACCATCCACTGCATCATGGCCTCCGCGCACAGCCGGCGCTGCCCGGTCCTCCTTTGCCGACCACACGCCATGGCCTTAAGCCATTGGCGTCCTGCCAGCACCCACCTCCACGCTGCTGAGTTCTGTCCAGCGCCTGACCCCTTCTCGGGCTGCTCCGACCTCCACTCCCTCCCCTCGCTGCTGACGTCGCCCCGCGCCGCTAGGCTCATTGTCCTGCCCCGACCTCACCGGCGCTTAGATCCATGCTGCCCGCACCCTGACCGACCCGATCCAGATTTGCGTCGACCTCGTCGCGCTTGCCTGGAACCACGTTGACCAGGGACCGGACGCACACCACCCGCCGAGGCTTCCCTCACACGCCTCATTATTCTATTCTCTCTCTCTCTCTCTCAATCTTGACTAAAATGAGGGGTCCCTGCTATGCGCACCCAAAAGTCTACACAAGTTACTGGTGTTGTTTTTTTCTATTTCTCTGATTTTTACTCGATCACTGATCGAGATTGCGTCGCCCATCGCCGTCGACATCACGAGTCTCTTCTCCAACATCGGCAGCGACTTCTCTGGCTCGTGCTTCATGTGCGGCATTACCGGACTCGACGCTCAAGGGACACCTTCATGCGTCATCGTCCAACCGCCTCGACAGCATACCTTCGCCTTCGTCATCGCCATTGTTGGGACGTCCTCGACCACACGTGGCATGTCGTGTTCTTTGAGCCAAGCACTGCTGCTGTGTCACCTCTTCGAGCCACAGCATCATCACATATGTGTCTCTTTGCTATTGCCTCTTCCTCTTCGTCTGTCGCTTGATGATCCATGGCCGCCCTCGACTCCCAACTCAGGGGCTGCCCGAATCGTCGGCACTCTCGGTCTTCATCGAGCTTATGGTTCTTCTTCAGATAACCCGTCGCCACCCTCGACTGCCGGTTCTCCTTCGTCTTCGTCCTCATCCACCACGTCCACATCACCAAAGTCGCAATCTCTACGCCAACCTTTCTTCGTCTACTCCGGCAACTGCGGGCTGCAACGACACTCTTCTCCTCGTCGCTCTGCGCACCGCGACCGCTTCGAAGGCCTTCCCTTTTGATCCCAGCACTGGTTTTTTGTCCGTGATGGTCCCTACCCACGTACGCTCAGTACTGGCAACATCGGTGCATGCCTTCGTCCTTGACGCGTGTTCAGGTCTGGCAAACCCGAAGCTTGCCTCATCCATGACAGTTTGACAACATCGACTTGGGCATCGATCCCCTGCCTCGTAGTGCCTTGACTGTTTGACCGTCCTCTTCCAAGGTGCATCTTTGCGCCCATCACTTCGGCGCTCTCCTTGCGCCCACGGCATTATGTGTGGTTCCTCGACATCGACATCAACCAATACAGCCTGACACTGCTCGACCACGAGTACTTGTCCTCATTCTCGGCTACCTCGACATCGACACAGGGCTATCATCATGTTGAGTGCTCTTGTCAATTTCTTCTCCAGTCCGAGTGTCTGCGATGCTCACGCTAGGACTGCAAAGGGATATTAGAGTATACGGTAGTATTAGATAAGTATCCGGTCTGTTATGGTAGGTTAGGTATACTTACCCTCTCTGGGTTATTTAGAGTCCAAGCCATGTACTCCTATATATACCGGCCCCGAGCCTCAATACATTGTTCTCCCACAAAAAGTACATTTTCTTCTCTGTCAACTAATCTAGAGTATTCCTTTTCCTCTTCCTTCTTTTGCATGTACCAGCATCTGCGTAGTGAACAAATGCTTGGCCTGATAGCTACCTGCTTGAAGAGGAAGCGCTCATCTCCAATCTCTCCTTCCAGAGTTTGAATTTCGAACCATTCGGCTCTACCATCACACCAAGCAACTTTTTGCAAGGTATGTATCAGTTTTGTCCTTTCAGAATTTGGGTTCATGCAAGAACAGAATGACCCTTTAACCGCCTCGTGATCACATTGTCCTACCCTTCTCGCCTGGGCTCCTGGGCTTCTCTCCCTCCTTCTAGTGGTCTCATTCAGAGGTATGTCCATGATCTATATTTTTTACTTCTCCCTGGAAGACCTGATTGATCTTGAATCACTTTTGGTGGCGTATTTCAGGCCCTATAACGCTAATTTTTGTGGTGCTTTTGATAGAAAACTATTAAATCCGGATGATTATTGTGGAGACTATTTGTTTGATGCAGGTAAAAATTTTTGTTGAGAATTTTTTTTGCCCTTTTCAATAATTTTTCCTATGGTGTTTGATTCCAAAAAATTTTGATGAGAAGAGATTAAGAAAGCTCAATGTTGAGAAAAAACAAGGGCTAAACCATGACAGGGAAAGGTAGGTGCTACTTTCTTTCTTCATACCAAGTTCTGACCAGATGACTGATCACTGTTATATGAGTTGATTATTTGCTTTAACAATAAATTTTTTGCACAACCTTCTATAAATCACGGGATATTATACAATATGTTGTTGTATTTTGTATTTCAAATCTTCTCATCTGATTAATTTATTTAACTTCGCTTTCCTTCTTATGTGCAGGTAAAGGAAAGAGAGAATATTTCATCATGTGGTGTCTGTTATCATCTTACTTTTGAGGGAGTATAATTTTATCCTTACATCGATCTTTTTAGTTGAGATAGCTTCTTTAAATAATATTTTATTTTGGGAAACATTTGTCATGATTAGGTAATTAGCAGTTGTATATTTTTCTATAATGTGAGCAATTTGTACTTGATAATGAATATTTTTCCTTCACACCAACACTCTTTTATATTTGATATAAGTAAGGTCCTAGCCCTGCCACTGGCAAAAAAAATTGTAGAGAGTTTTTTTCCAACTTAATTTAGTTTTTAGTTTTATCGTTGTTGTTTTCTCTAGAATGGCTGAGGATTGATGAAAATTTACTTATATATAGCCATTGGATTGCATTTGCACATCATCGTCTAACCATTTATAAATTTCTGGGGCAAAGCACCGGGAATCAATTAGTTGTTGGAATATTTGGGCCAAGGCCATTGATTCCAAAATTTAATTTCAAGGCTCAGGTTGAATGCTAAGTTGACTAAAAACTTTAGTATCACATGGAAAGTTGAGGAGAACATCAACCAATTTAAATATGTGGGTTAGTATTCACTCGATGACAAGTTGGAAAGAGGGAAAAAGAAATTGTCACAAGCGCGCCAAGCAGAGCCACGCCGCGCGCGGCTCGTATGCGAGTTACACGTGTTTTCGCATGTATATTTCGCCTGACTTGTGATTTGTGACTTGCACATGTGTATAGAGCCGTGTAATATTGCACTGCACTGAATTAATGTTTCGCCGTTTCTGAGAATTGAATCAATTTCAATTAAAATGGCGAATAAATTTTAGATGTTACTAGTTCCTTAAATCAATTTAATATGTCAGTTACTAGTAATTGACGAATTAATTGGTGGCTATTACTTGGTAATTGATGGCATTTAATCTCACGCAATAATTTTGGCTCATTGCACTTCCTCTCCATGCTCCTATAAAGGGGACTCCTCTCATTCTGAGATACATGAGACAACCTTTTCACTGCTATTGCTACATGTTCTGCATTCTCTTCGTGAGTCTCTGTGCATAAAAGTTGTGAGGGCAGGTCTCCGAAACCTCATCCAGCTACGACACCTGGACGGATAGGTGGGCGATCAAGTTTTTGGGGAGCGCACCATCTGCGTGACTGCTCGCTTGTGATCTCCGTTCGACTACTTTCTACTACTTCTAAAAAGACATTCATATGATTGCACGGCAGCAATTCTTCCTGCATCAACTTTGATCGGCTATTTCAAGTAGCTCAATATGTGGACTATTGGGAACAGCGCCACTGGTGCCTAAATTTCTAAATATTTGTGATAGGCTTACGGTTACTAGTTTTGTTACCGCACTTCAGCCAATTTTTTTTTTGACAGATCAAATTGCAAATGGTGGCGTGATAGAATGGTTCTCTTATTGACTGCTATAAACACTATTCAAGTCGCAAAGGGGATGCCTGAACAGTTTACTCCAGAGGACGAGAAAGCTTTCATGGCAGCCAATAACTTTTTTCGATGCGTCATGATTAGTGTTCTTGTAGAAAACTTGGTTGATTTCTATCTTACCATGATTTCTGGCAAGGAATTATTGGATACGCTTGAGACTAAATACAATGTTTCTGACGCAGGAGTGAACTGCATGTTATGGAACAGGTATTTAACTATAAGATGGTCGATGACCGTTCTATAGTGGAACAGGCTCATGAAATTCAGTCACAGGTGAAAGAACTCGAAGGTTTCAAGTGTGAGTTACTAGACAAGTTTGTGGCTGGAGGCATTATTTGCTAAGCTGCCACCTACTTGGGTGCATTTTGCCACTTCTCTAAAACATAAGAGACAACTATTCAACATTGCTGATCTTATTGGCTATTAGATGTTGAGGAGAAATTGAGTACCAAAGATACTCGCGGGAAAGGAGTTGTTGGGACTTCTAGCACTAATATGGTGCAGAAGAACAAGTCGAATAAGTCTCAAAATAAGAAGAAGAACAAGCAAGAGAACCTTGCAAAGACTAAGCAGGCAACCACTTTTAAGAAAATAAAGAACAAGGGAAATTGCTTCATTTTTTGTGAATCTGACCACTTTGCTAGTGAATGTGAGAAATGCAAGTGGAACGGCAACAAGAAATCAACAAATATGGTTGTTAGCGAAACTGCAGGAACATCGAAATACGATAATATTTTACCTATAGTTGTTTCAGTTTGTCATTCACCTAATTGGTAGATTGATATGGGTGTTAACATTCATGTATGTGCTTATGTATCCGTGTTTTCATCTTATCACGTCGGAGGGACTGGCTCCTTGTTGATGGAAAATGGTACACATACGTTTGTTTTTGGTGTTGGTACGGTCAATTTGAAACTTATTTCGGGAAAGACCATGCACTTGAAGAACGTGCAACATGTTCCAACCATTAAAAAGAATCTAGTCAACGGCTCTCTACTATATAAAGATGATTTTAAATTAGTTTTTGAATCCAATAAATGTGTACTATCCAAGTATGAGATTTTTATTGGTAAAGGTTATGAAAGCAGAGGCTTGTTCCGCTTATTTTTCTCTAAAGGATGTAATAACGCTGTGAACAATGTGGTCAATTTTGTTGAGTCTAATATTTGACATCCATAACTTTGTCATATTAATTTTGGTTGTATGGCGCAACAAGAAAAATTTGAGTTTAATTCCAAAATTTACCAAAGTTACAGGTTCCAAGTGCCATGCTTGTGTGGAATCAAAACAACCTCGCAAACCTCACACGGTTGCAGAGGCGAGAATATGGTGCCACCAGAACTAATTCATTCTGATTTGTGCAAAATGAATGGAGAATTGACAAGAGGTGGTAAGAAGTATTTCATAACCTTAATAGATGATTGTACTAGATTTTGCTATATGTATTTGTTGAAGTCAAAGGATGAGGCATTACATTACTTTAAGATCTATAATGCTAAACTAGAAAACCAACTTGAGAAAAAAATCAAACATCTAACATCTGATTGTGGTGGATAATACTTTTCAATTTGTTCATTTTGTTCTGTGAGGAACATGGAATAATTCATGAGATGATGACTCTCTATTCACTTCAATCAAATGGGGTAGCCGAAAGAAAGAAATGTACTCTAATTGATTTGCTATGTTAGATATATTGGGACTTTTCAACGAATGATGGGGTGAGGCCATATTGACAGCATGTCATGTCTTGTATCGTATTTCCATACAGAATAAAGAATCACTCCATTTGAGGAATAGAAAAAGAAAAAAATTAAATCTCTCATACTTGCGTACTTGGGGTTGTTTGGTAAAAGTGAATATACCAATCAATAAGAAACATAAACTCAGGCCTAAAACTATTGATTATGTCTTTATTGGTTATGCTCTGCACAACATTGGTTATAGATTTTTTAATTGTAAAATTTGAGTGTCCAATATGCATGTTGGTACAATTATGGAGTCAATGCTACATTTTTTTAGAATATTTTTCCTATGCGAGAGGATTATTGTAGCTCTAGTCAAAAATTGGTTATATTTAACCAATTTTTGACTAGAGCTACAATAATCCTCTCGCATAGGACAGCAATACGCATATCAAAATTTTGAGATGAAGGATTTGGGAGAGGCTGATGTTATACTTAATATAGAACTAGTGAGAGAAAGTGATGGTAGGGTTACCTTATGATGCTTGTAAGATTTTAAAGAAAAACAAAAAAAAAAGAGAGATCAGCTGAGATACTCTCAAATTATTGGTTCACTCATGTATTTAGGTAGCACTATGAGGCCGGACATCTCATTTGTAAGCAAACTGAGTAGGTTTGTTTCAAACCCAAGAGATGATCATTGGCATGCTTTTGAAAGAGTAATGCGCTACTTAAAAGGTACTATGAACTATGGGATTCACTATACTAGGAACCCGTGAGTTCTAGAGAGTTATAGTGATTCAAATTAGATTTCTGATGCTGATGAGTTAAAAGCCACAAGAAGGTAAGTGTTCGGTGTTTCCTGGAAATTTTGCAAGTAGACCATCTTAATGAGGTTAAGTATAGAAGTAGAACTTACAACATTAGATACTGCCACTGTTGAGGTTGAATGGCTTTGTGGACTCATAATGGATTTGCCAATGGTTGAAAAACTGGTGCCGGCTATCCTAATGAACTATGATAATTAGAAGGTGATTGTCAAAGTAAACTGTTCAAAGGAGAATATGAAGTCATCTAGGCATGTAAAGAGATGGTTAAAATCTGTCAAAAAATTGAGGAACTTTGAAGTTATAGCCCTGAATTATATCCAAAAGGTTGAAAATTTGACAAATCAATTCACAAAGGTTATTTCACGAAATGTCATAGAGTATGCATACAGGAAATTGGGCTTGAGACCCATCACGTTTGTCATGTCACGGTGGTAACCGGTTCTATGTTATCAAAGATCCTGTGAATCAGGATAGTGAGACAAGTCATTGACTGACTGAGAGAAGAGAACCTTTGAATAAGGCTTATTTATGTGAAAATTCATTTCTCTTTAAACTGTAAGGTAGGTTGGCTTTTGCCTCAATGTAGTTCGTGTACTTATTTAAGCAGATTTGTTGTCCTACAGGACATCTAACAAGAATCACACCTATAGGAGCTTGAGTAATAGTCACAATCTATGAGATTTGGTGAATCTCTTGATACTCATGATGCCAGGAGTATGACTTATACGCTCCAAAATGCGGGGATGCTTTTAGCAATCTAGTACCAGAAATGGGTTTTGATAAAACTTGTTTGCACAAAACTAACAATTCAAGGTAGTCAATTGATCAGTTGCATAAAGTATAGCCATTGCTTAGATGTTCAACTTAACAGTCTCCATTAAAATACTAGTATATCAAAATAGTAGTGGCATTGAGAGCATTTCTCGTGTGCCTCGAAACTCATGAGGATTGTTGCAATATTTGGGCTAGACCCATTGATTTCACAATTTAATTTTAGGGCCCACTTTGAATGCTAAGGTGATTAAAATCTTTTGTTCCACATGGATAGTTGATGAGGACGTCAACCAACTTAAATATGTGGGCAGTGTTCACTGGTTGAGAAGTTGAAAAGAGAGAAAAAGGAGTTACTATAAGCACATCGTGCCGAGAGCCGTGTTGTACGTGGCGCTACGCGAGTTACGCGTGTTTTTGCGTGACTTGTGACTTGCGACTTGTGCTATGTACTAAGCCTTGTATTATTGGGCTGAGTTAATGTTTTGCCATTTTTAAGAATTGAATCAATTTCAATTAAAACAGCGAATAAATTTAGATATTTGAGTGACTTAATTAAATTTAATATGTAGATTACTAGTAACTAAAGAATTAATTGGCGGCTGTTACTCTGGTAATTGATGGTGTTTAATCTCACGCAATAATTGTGGCTCATTGCACTTCCTCTGCATACCCCTATAAAAGGGACTCCCCTCTCCTTCTGAGATACACAAGACAACCTTTTCACTGCAACTGTTGTTCTGCATTCCATTCGCGAGCCTCTGCGTGCACAGAAGTTGCGAGAGCAGGTCTCCGAAACTTTGTCCAACTTTGACACCTAAATGGGTAGGTGGGCGATCAAGTTTTTGAGAGCACACCTTCTGCGCGACTGCTCGCTTGTGCTCTCAGTTCGACTACTTTCTACTACTAAGGACGTTCTAAAGACAGCACAGCATCGATTCTTTTTGTATCAACTTTAATCGGCTACTTAAGCAGCTTAACATGTCGACTGTTGAGAACGACGCCGCTGGTGCCACAAGATATATCCTGAATATCCAATGTTTATTCATCGTGTTATTTCTATTCTTGTGTAGATTAAACATGAGCACAAAGGCACCTTATATTAGAATATTACTCATGTTTATTAATATATTAGAAATTAAAATATATTGTAAATTGACTAAATTTCTAACAAGAGCTGCGCAGGAGCACCCCAAAAGAAGCTATGAAAGTTTGGTTCTAAACAAGCCACAATGCATATTCACAATATATTGATCTACCTCTTGGAAATAAAATTCCCCGTGTAGCCGCCGCTAGATTTAGGGTCTCTTTGTTTCAGTTTTTTAGCTAGCTTTTTCATCTGAAAAGCTCACTTTTGAAACATTGAAAAGCTAACTTTTACAGAAATAAACTAAAAGCTGATGCTTTTTCAGTTGTTGGTGTAAAAAAAGCTAAATGTATATTACAAAAGCAAACATATAAATTTCATTGACTAGCTTTTCAACTAGCCTACAGCCAGCTTTTCTAAAAGCTAAAAAGCTTCAGCTCAAACAATATTTAGACGTGGCAATTGCTGAACTACATTTGACCAAGTGGAGGTGTGCAGTCACCACGATGCTATTAGGCACAGGTTAATTCTACGTAGTAGTAGCTGTCCTCATCACCATTGACCTGGTGGAAAGCGTTCAGTGGATACAAGCCGGAAAAATCATGCAGATGTCAGATGATATTAACCTCTTGTTCAGAGAGAGATTGTTTATGATAACTGAACCCTTAGACCAAATACTACCTACGTTCTAAAATAGAAGTACCTCCTTGGTTCTAAAGTATTTAGAATTTGTCCAAATGAAAATTCTTTAACTTTGATTATTAATAGCAGAGATGTTTTATTATATATAAATTATATTATTAGATTTATCATGAAATATATTTTCATAATCTATAACTTTTATACTCTTTTTGTGGATACTATGGTTGCGTTTGGCGACCTAAATCGTTTCGGATTCAAACGAGAATCATCAGAATCCATGCCAAATGACTAAAACTTAGAAACGTTTCAACCATGGAACGGTAGAAACAATTACGATTTTTCAACTGGCTCTGTGAATCGGCCGAGGAGGTGTTTCTCAGGTGAAACGGTTCACTTCTTTCTAAATGGATTGAAATATGTATTTTTTTAACCGTTGATAATTTTTGGCAATTTTAAAAATTTTCCTCACGTTCCCAAAGTTTTTTAAATTTATTTTTTTATTCCAAAGTATTTACTTAAACCTGAATCATTGAAAATTTGCCAAACGATTTGTAAAGTCATTCTGTTTCTGACTAGAAACGTTTCTAGACTGAAACTGAAATATTTCTGATTCTTTGGAGAATAGGAACTGTACCAAACACACTCTATATCTCTTTATACTCGAAAGTGTTTAATTTTCTGAATGTTATTAGTCAAAGTTAAATAAATTTGATTTTTACCAAACTTAAAAATACTTATATTTTAGAACGGAGAGAGTATTTCTGTACAACCCTTCTTTATTTGCTTGCCACCCTTCCCTGCTTTTTCATTTTTTCTCTACCAGGTCTTGGATCTCCGAGACCACTTTTCGCATGCGTCAGTTATGAAGTTGTTTTGTGACTAGCAGCTGAAGCTGCTCTTTTGTTCTGTCCTGTGTTTTCTCCTCCTTTAATGAAATGGCAGAGCACCTGCCTCTGTTGCTTCAAGAAAAAAAAACTACCTCCGTTCTAAAATAAGTATTTCTAGAATTGCATCAAACTTTTTTTTACTTTTACAGTTGAGAATGAAGAATTAATGAGGATTTATTATATATAAATTATGTTACTAGATTCATGGCGACACATATTTTTATAATCTGTAACTCTTTATATTAGAAAGTGTTTATTTTATAAATATCATTAATTAAAGTTAAATAAATTTGACTTTAACCAGACTCAAAAATGCTTATATTTTGAAACAAAGGGAGTAATATTCTGAACTTCTGCCTTCTCATGAAGAAATGACTCCAACATATTAAAGACAAGGAAGGTTGACCGAATCCCATCTCAAAATGCATGTTTTTTTTTCTAAATTTCATTGAAGTCAATCTTTTTAAATTTAACCATTAATAATACAGAATTCATAATGTTTTATTGTAGCTTATGTTTCTAGATTAGTTATGAAACAAATTTTTTGTAATACACAATTTTTAGTTTTCTGTCTATTATTAGTTATAGTTAAAAAGTTGACTTCAGCTAATCACAAAAATGATTATATTTTAGGACAGATGTAACACTTAATGTCGTTTGGCTGACTGAAACGATTCGGTTTCTAGACAGAATCGATCGAATCACTGCCAAACGGCCAAAATGGGGAAGTGTTCTGCGATAGAATCGATCCTCGGTTTTGGCCTGCACAGGTGAATCGGACAGGGATTCGCTGCTGAAACGCTTTTCTATCATAGCACCGCTACTAATGCGAGAGTAAGGAAACTAACTTCAGAAAACTCAGAGAATTTGAGAAAACTTTCTTGAATATTCGTTGATATTCGGAGGGCACCTACACGAAAAGCTCAATGAGATGAAAATAACAAAAAAAAATTAGGAAATTTTGAAAACTTGAGGAAACCTTTTTGAAATTTTGAAGATTAACCATTTAAAAATAACACAAGAGATCCAAGGGTAGATAGGTCGTTCTAATCCTCCTCCTTATTTTGCTGAATCTAAATCACTAAATTTTTTTGCCAAATCATTTTTCAAATGATTCAAGTTCTGACTAGAAACTTTTCCAAAACTTAATTGTTTCTGATCCTCAGAGAATTTGGAACCCTACCAAACATTTCCTTGCTCAACGGAACAAAACCGAAGAAAGTCACTTAGGAATCCAGAAGGACATAATAGATTGGATGAAATTTAGTAGTCTTACCCAGGGTCTCCAAAGGATCAATACAGGTTGGTGCTCCGTACGTAGTTAGGCAGCCGATCTCTTTACCCTTTGCCCAATAAGGAACCGCACGGTTTTGTGCTGACAAAATAAATTGGCATCATCTTTCGTGATATGCTTATTTGTTAGTCTAATAACAGTGTCCAATATTAATTAGGTTAATAATAGACAAGTAAAGCATATGTATTTTATTTTTGTAAAAAGAAAAACTCTTAAAATTGGTCAGTGTGCCTATTTAAATAATTCAAGAGAGAAATTAGATATAAGCATTTTTATGTTAGTCAAAGTTAAACTTCTTTAAGTTTGATCATTAATAATAACAAATTGATGATATTTTATCGTAAATAAATTATGTTATTAGATTCATCATGAAATAAAACTTTCATAATATTTAACTATTTATTATATAAATTATTTAATATTCTAGATATTATTGGTCAAAATTAAAAAGAATTTGACTTTGAGTAAAGCTTAAAATGCTTAAATATTGGAATGAAGGTAGTATAAGGGGTAAATTGTTCTGAATATAAAATTGAACTTAGATGCATGGTTTTCAATACCAT
>BCLG01000051.1:0-27057 GCA_001602295.1 Zoysia matrella
CTTATTACAGCTGTCTGTCTTTCCCCAGTCAAAATCCAGCACGAAACCTCTGTAGATACGAGAGATTTAGGTAAATTCATCACCCCATTGACCTAGTTAAACTAATAAAAATAGCTTCATCTACCTATCCATGCAGCGAAGAAGACACCGATGGCTATATAGAGGAAGTATAGAGCGTGCTGCAGAAAAAAAAAAGAGAAGGGGGTAAATAATGAGGCTAACATCATCTAAGCAGAGTAAACAAAGATGGTGATGGATCCGAAGGGAGTGATTAGGGATCAGTATGAATCATCTTCTCATACCCTAACTATCCCTATTATTTATGACGCAAAAGGCAACAGGCTAAGGACCCGTTTGGAACACGGGAATTTTCTTTGTCCCTGTGTTCTTTTCTATGAAATTGAATATTTTTTCTGTGAAATTCCTACGTTCCAAATGAGGTTTAAGCGAAGATCCATAGCAGGGTAGCGAGCAAGCAAAGCTAAGGGAAGGGAACGAGACCTGGTTGATGTTTTGGAAGAGGTCGCGGGTGTGTGCATTCCAATAAGTTCAGGCTAAATTAGTGTTCTGCCACGATATTGTCACTTATCAGCTAGATGATTTTGCCATAGTGATTCCATACTAAAAATCTGATTGGAATCAGAATATATGAAAAGACCATCCATCCGAAAAGGCACCACGAAACCTCCACCAAACTGCATTCCTTATTGACATTCCATAGAGAGTTTGCAGAGAGCTGTTGTCAAAACCGGTAGCATGTTTGTTCTGTGTTGATGGGAAATTTCTTGATGAATCTCAATTCTCACCAAGAATATACTGATTAATTCGTTTATGAGAGTTATCAATATCCTTCATCATACACCCATCAACAAATATTGATGTTAATATGCATACTAATGATCAATACTAGCATTGTCTTCTTGGGGCTAGGCTAATAATATTTATTTAGATTAACCAGTGATGGCAATGTGCTTTCCTGTGAGATCAAACTCTGATGTTTGTTTAGGAACCTGGCCATGAATAACTTTAGTCTTCAGAAACTAGAACTTTTTAATCATTGACTATTGTATTATTTTCTCCTCTATCCTAGGTAATGTTCCCTTTATAATCTCTATTGACATTAATAATAGCAAAGTGCTTCACAAGCTGTACGTAATATCTTGGTAAAAAAATATCTCTGATTCAAAAATAGATTCAATTATTATTTGACTCCAAAATAAACAAGCCAAACATTCCATATAAATTGCTCCTGCATTAACGATATATCCCATTGTTCAGAGCAGCAAGCTGCAGTTGACAGTGTGATATCACTACTGTATAGATTGTAGATTCAATATCTCTTTTTCCATTTAGAAATTTACAATGTAATATTTTCATTTAGACTCTTTATGATATGCAAGCATTAAAGATATCTCTCAGCAGTCGTGCACTTCCATTACAGTTGGACACAATTTATCTTTTGGCCTTTGTTTCAGTTCATGCCCACTCGATAATGGTTGTCGTTGTACCAAATAACTATCTTTAGTCTCCCGTTGCAGATGGAGCAACCTCATATTTGCCTAAATAAAGCTGAAATGGGGGCATCAAACAAACGAGTAAATAAGCACGGCAACGCCGTGCATATTTTCTAGTAATTTTACAAAAAAAAAATGGAGCAAACTGGAATGCATAAAATTTGTTGAACCTACCCCACCTTTGGCCAAATAACTAATCACAGCTTCTTCACAGTTTCTTCTAAAGCACGTTCATAGTACCTCATTCTCTGTGTTGCTTCCACTGCACGGTTAAAATCTCTTTTGTCAAACGCTTCTTGGAAAGAATCAGACCAAGCTTCAAGCTTCCTCTTAATCTGAAAGGTGCAAAACACAGTAAGCCCAGAAATATTTGTAATATAATGAGTTGTTGAATCTGGATTCAAAGCTCTAGGAAGGCAGAGTGTCCCGATCTCTCAATCAAATATAAAAAAACCCGGTTCCTAATTGTGTTTCGTATATCCATGTCCCTTGCCACCAATCTGTTGAAATTCCACACTCTTGCTTCCAAATGATCAAGCAAAAGGAATAGATATACAGCAGATAACTCATGGATGGGAAGGGTATTTATGGGAACACATTGAAAAGCAGGCGTCCTGCATAAGTTTAATAAGAAAGAATGGGGGTCCGCCTGCTTGACATAGGCCCTTTGGATCTCGGTCAGACGACTCAAATTACTTGTTTGCACCTTTGCATTGATTTAGTTATTTGCACTAAATATTTCCTTAATTAGTCCCATGATGGGGACATATGTAACAACATTCAGAAATCAGAAGAACCTGGGATTGGATCTTCTCCAGGGTTTTGGAATCACTGGCATCATTTACTGCTTCGCGCATCTCCATCATCTGTAAATTACAATCCCAACCTTCAGCCAAATTACAGTATATTTTTGTTCATTCGTAGAGAATATTACAGTTATTACGTTAAATATGTAAGAAAGAAAAACAACGCTCAAGTTGAGCAATGCATTCAGCTTCATTAATAAGTTCAATTTGTATCTTTTATTAGGGAATGATTTATTTTGCAGCCCAAACATAGAAAAAGAAATATAAACCATTATGATTACTTCCTGCATAAAAAATATGCTAGTTGAAATGCATAAAATACCTCCATAAGAAGTTCAGGATCATTAATAGTCTTTTCCTCATCAACTTTTATGCCCTCGAGTTTAAGCTGCCAAAATAGAATAGTCGAGAAGCGATTATAAATCTGACCTGAACGCTTGTAAGGTCAGCAATTATTAGCTTTCTATATATATTTTTTCAGTTTCACAAATATACTATGAAGGGTGAGCAACATAGATATCAATAATTCCAAACAAATGGAATTTATGTTGCTTTTCAGTGAAAACATGGAGGAACTCACCAAGTATAATGCCCTTGATAAAGGTTTGCTGAGCGTGCGGTATGCATCAATTACAAGTGCCGACTGCTCCGCAGCAAATCCTCTCTCTTTCTGAAAAACAAGTCATATCAGAAATGATGTAATCAATATTGTAGAAGTATCCAGCTAACAGTGCCTGGCATGGCATAAACCTCAGATTTAGTATGAACAAGGTCAGGATGTAACTTCTTCTGCCAGTCCTTGTACCTCCCTTCTAAACTATTTTCCGTTATGCTGTATTCTCTTTCTCTGGGGGAATAATAAAAAAAGATTATCAACACTCACAGGACACAGAAACATTAGCAGGAAACCAGCATTTGGGAACCAATGTTAGCACAGAAACACATTCTCTTTCTCTAAACTAATTCAGCTCTGTCACATCCATAGAATGCATCAAAGTTCCTTTGTTACAAGCATCAATGACAGTTGAAACTATAATTTGTCGTATTTCTCTAAGGTCTCGCTGCCAGACATAAAATTTAGTGCAAAAAATGGCATAGCAGGTCAATTGGATACTCCGTGATTAGATTTGCAGTGATACTCACAGGCCAAAGATTCGGAAGTAGTCAATGGCGGGGTCCACGGGCTGCACACTCCGGCAGGATCCGCAGGAGAGGAACACGCCTGCCGCGCCGCAGTTCCAGCATTGGCCACCGCCACCTGCCTCGCTCGACAGGGCCCGGTACGGAGTCCCGACGGAACTACGGAAGATTCCGAGGCGGTGCTGGCCCGAGGAAGAGGCAGAAGATGGGATCGTAGGAAGAGGAGGCAGCGGGCGCCGCCACGAGCGACGGCTTGCAGCGGCGGTGGCGGCAGTGTTCTGGAGGCGGAGCACCCCGGCCCCTGCTCGGCGCCACATGGTGGTCAAGCGGCACGGGCTCTACGGCAGCCTTATACCTTCAGGACGTGGTCACCGCGTTGTGCCGTTGGTGGCGGCGGAAAACGGCTCCAGAAGGCTCCGCAGCGGCGGGTGGCGGTGCGGCGGGCCACGGGTGCGAGCTGATGTTACGTCGGAGGACAGCGAGGCCCCCATCGCCGTCCATCAGATCACACGGTTGTCGTCTCTCCGTGACACAACTCCGTAGCGGCATTTCCACGCGACCAGATTGCTCCGGATGTGGCCCGCCAAAATCTTGACGCCACTGGAATGGGCCGGGCTGCTTTGCCATGTCCGGAATTATTGTCTTTCTCCGCTAGCTTTTCCAATTGAAAAATTGAAAACTGAAAACTTAAAATAAACAAAACTCTAAAAAGTTTGCTTTTGGAATGTTAAAAGCTACCTTAAGATGAAAAGCTCACCCGGAGCTGATTTTTTAGCTTTTGTTGTACACAGAAGTCAAATATATATTTTAAATAATCTAACAGTCTCTACTTTAATAGCCAACTTTTCAACTAATCATCTAGCTTTTCTAAAAGCTTAAAAGCTCCAACTCAAACAAACAAAGCTTAGGGTCCTTTTGGTTGAGATGCTTGTAAAAGCCAAAAGGTTAACCAAAGGGATAAATTTTTATAAAAGTTTTTTTGAGAAAACAGCTTTTTTCTAGTTCAAAAGCAAAAGCAAGTCTGGACTTGCTTTTACCGGCTGTGGACGTCAGTTTATATATGTTATAATTATATAATTATAATTATATATTTTACATAATTATAGTTATATATAATTATATTACATCATTGTAATTATATAATATAATTATAATTATATAATATAACTATAATTATATTATAATTATATAATTATAATTATTATATATACATATACTTCTATATATGTACATTATCTTACAATTTCACAATCTGACAGCTACTTTAAACCAAACGACTTTTAGCTTTTTTACGGCTCATATTTTACAGCTGTTTTTCTACAGCTACAGGTCACAACTGCTTTTCTATAGCTCAAAGCTCAACCAAACACACCGTTACACTGTTTGAGCTTTTGCTTTTTTGAAAAGCAGTTTTTGGCTATTAGATTTCAGAGGGGCTGTTTTTCAAAAAGCTATTTTCATAAAATCTCACTTTGTTTGGCATACAGCTTTTGGTTTGTGATGGGAGTACGAAGGTGCAGCTGCACGAGGTATCTGGATGTGAGGGGCCAGTGTTGGATGGAAGTGCGACAGTATAGAGGGTGTGGTGGCACGACAGTGTGTAGGGGGCAGATAGCGATGCCGTGAGGTGGACAACAGTGTCGTTGGGGAGGATGGCGGGGTGGCAGCACAGGGAGGGGGGGGGGCACGCAAGTAGTACAACGGGACAACGGCGTGGGGGCGAGAAGCAGGGAGGCGGCGTGGGGCGGACAATGGCGAGGCGGTGCAAGGCAGACGACGGAGAAGCAGTGCAGGGTGAATGGAGGGGCGGCAGCGTAGGGCGGACGGCAGGGCGGCCCCTTCATCGGGCGGACAGCATTGACGCGAGGCGGACGATGAGGCAACAACACCGAGCGGATAGCGACGGCATGGTAACCGATGACGTGGAGGCTGGCAGCGGGGGACTGGCGGTGCAAGGCTGAGGGGCTCAAAGGATCAAGTGATCGAGAAGGAAGGTTGAATCGGACACTTACACTTTGAATGAGTAAAACAAGCTAGAAGACAACCTTTCAAGCTAGTAAGCAATTCGGCACGAGAGCCACCAAGAGAGACATCTAAACAATATATCATACAACTCACAAGAAAGTAAATGTGGTAATTAAAGAGAAGAGTGATAGACATGCTCAACGATTTTTCTCGAGGTCTCGAAAGGATGGCGTCTTCCCCTAATCCTCATTTAACCACTCCCGTCAGTGTCTTGGTTCCTCCCGTTGTTCTCAAAACGATGCTCATAAGGGTATGCTTCACTCTCAGAGTGAAGACACCGACGCTCTGACTGTAACAAACAAAACCCAAGCCCTAGAGCAGGCCTCCAAGGCTCAGGTGCTTACTCTTGTATCTTTTTCAAGCGGAGGACCCGAAACCGTTTACAAACTTGATGTCGACTTGCACAATCTCCTCAGAAGCTCGGACAACGGCGCCTAACCGGTCTAGGCTGCCATACACCAAGAGTAACAAACCAAAGGCACTCCTCTCAGCCTCACAAGCTATAGGAATGCGTAGATGCTCTTTGCTACTCTTCACAAGTACTCAAGACCTTGGCTCTCTTGTGCTCGCTTGTTGAACCTTGGCTCTCAACAAAAGATCTCCAACTGTTCTGACCACGAGCAAGCTCCACAATAGCACCCACAATGATTTAAATATGCCACAAGCCTTGAAACATCCGTTAAGAATCATTACCAAAAAGCTGTTTGCTTTTTGCAATCACCGGGCTGTCTGGTGACTGGGACCACCAGACTGTCCGGTGACTCTTGTTCTCCATCTGGCAGAAAACATCCTCTCTGGAATTCATTACATGTGACACCGAACTGTTCGATTCATACCATCACCGGACTGTCCGATGATATTTTCTTTTGGACTTTTAGAGACCTCTTCTGTACACCTCCTCCGGGGCTGACCGGATTGTCAGGTCTCTGACCGACGAACTGTCCAATGACTTCTTCCGGATGACTTCAGAGAGCACCTCTTTTTGGACTTCGAGCTCCTACACGCACCGAACTGTCCGATGACTACAGCTTCACTGGCTCCAGAAAACCTCTCCTCTTCACTTTAGTTGCGACCCTCACCGGACTGTCCGGTGACACTGATGGACTGTCCGGTGACCTCTTCGATTGCTGGAACTTGACTTACTCAAGATCTTCAAGCTTTCGGCTGCAACTTTTGACATCTTCAAGCTTCCACTGATCACTCAAGTGACTTAGAGAATCTAGAGCATTCACACACCTTAATTTTTGTAAAATCGAGATGAGTGACCCAACCCCTCTAAATAGTATCAGTGTTTCCTATAGATTCAAGGCCTAAAAACTAAGCCACACATGGCTCTAGATCATCCTTAGCCTTAGACCAGCTCTTTCCTTAGAAACAAGTCGGGGACTTGAACGACCTTGAAGAAACCAACTCGTAAAAGTGTAAAATAGTGATGGTAAACCTGCATCCAACTAGTTAGTTTATGGTTCTCATTCAATCACCAAAATCATTTATACCTTTGAGGGCTTCAATGGTTATGAAGCTAACAATCTCCTCTTTTTTGGTGATTGATGACAACCATGATGCAAATGATCGAGATGATACAAAAGATAGGAATGGAAGTACGAGACAACCTTAAAGAAAAGAATAGATGCAAGTTGTCTTACCATCTCTTGCCAAAAAGTGCACAAATATGCACAAGATTTCATACCTTAGCTTCAGAGCTCTCTCTCGATAAGTGCATTGCTTACTTTCTTCATATTTCTTGATTTGATTGGTTTTCTTGAGTGTGACTTCATTCATCTTCAAATCTGGTTCCCTCTACCCGTCTCCTATAAATAGATAATAACCACAAGGCGAGTAGATGGCAAAAGGGTAGTAATCAACAGATTTAGAGGAATAGGAAAGATTACTCCTTTTGTTTTCTTGACTGCCACTTCTTATCAGTAATCTCTTCCTTAATCATAATCTTCATTTCTCTCCCCAATCTTCATGTCTTTCATTGATCATCATCTTCTTTTTTAAACATCCTCGATCAGCTTCACTTCTCTCATCTTCATTTGATCATCTCTATTTTTCTCCCCCTTTGTCATCTATCAACCAAAAAGAGAAATCACAAAAAATGAGAATATGATAGAATTAATAATTATGATGAGATATGAAACAATATTACTGGATCTTTTCAGTTCTCTTTTTTGATTCTTTTCTTAATCAACAACTTCTTGTGTCTTGATCTCTTCTTGATTCAAAGCTCCTTCTCCCCCTCGAGTCAGCATCCATCCTACAAAAATAGTCACCCAAGAAACTTTCTCTTCTCTCAATAAGGGGGGTTAGTGATGCATATGGAAATGTATGAATCATAATATTTGAGCCGCGTAAGTAGATTTAACCTTAGAGCTCGAAATATCATGATTCAATGGCATGAAGCTCACAATTGCTATGAATGAGTCTAGGAGCAATAAACTTATATTGTTTATGAGTAACTCTCCCTAGACTCGTACTTGACGTCAAGACACTAGATACAATGCATAAAATGCACATGACTGCAAAATTAAGAATAAAAAAAGCATGCACATGATGAAGGACTAGAAAAGAAATACTCTCATCACATTTGAATTCCATCACAAGCTTACTCACAATGACCCTCATCTCCTAGCCATGGGCACCCCGTGAACATTCTTTCTAAGCTCTCCATGATCATTGATATCTTGAAAGAGTTAGATGATGGTTCTACAAAACAAAAAAAACAATAAAAACAAAGCAAACACAAGCAAACAAGTATATACAAAGGAAATGCTAAACTTTGTAGGTTACTCAAGTGAAGTCCGAAAGATCAAGAATGTTGAGCTATCCTCTTAGTCTGTTGAAATTCTTCTCATCAAGGGGCTTCGTGAACATGTCAGCCAATTGATCATTCGTCCTCACACTTATAAGCTCAATATCTTTATTGGCAACAAGATCCCTTATGAAGTGATGCTTAACCTCAGTATGTTTAGCATGCCATGATCACCCTTATAAAGTGCCATATTGATTGCACTCTCACTATCACAATAAAGAGGAATTTGATGGTATATCAATCCATAGTCCACGAGAGTTTGCTTCATATAGAGAAGTTGAGAACAACAATCATCGGCTGCCATGTATTCTGCTTCGACCGTTGAGAGAGCCACGGCATTTTGCTTCTTAGAGCTCCAAGCAACCAATGATCTCTCAAAAAATTGACATTCACTGGAGGTGCTCTGTCGACTTACTTTGCAACTGGTGAAGTCCGAATCAGAGTAGACAACAAGATCAAAACCTTCATATTTTGGATAGCAAAGGCCTATAGTTGGTGTATACTTGAGGTAACTAAAAATCCTTTTGACAGCCTTAAGATGAGATTCTTTAGTGTTAGCTTGATAACGGGCACATAAACATACACTGAACATAATATCCCGAGGAGAAGCAGAGAGATATAACAAAGAACCAATAATAGATCGATAAAGCTTTTTATCAACTGATTTATCACTCTCATTCGGGCTAAGAATACCATTTATCACCATTGGAGTCTTGATTGGTTTTGAATCCTCCATTCCGAATCGCTTGAATAGATCTCTTGTATACTTCTCTTGATAGATGAATGTCCCATTTTTCATTTGCTTCACTTAAAATCTAAGGAACAAATAAAGTTCACCTATCATGGACATCTCAAATTCTTTGGCCATTAGATCACGAAATTCATCATTATAAGCTTCATTAGTAGAACCAAAGATAATATCATCCATATATATTTGACAAATAAAAAGATCATCATCAACATTTTTAGTAAAAAGGGTGTTATCAATACTCTCTATCTTGAAGCCCTTGTCGGTGAGGAAATCTCTTAACCGCTCATACCATGTGCTTAGTGCTTGCTTGAGTCCATACAACGCCTTCTTCAATTTGAAGACGTGATCAAGATGCTTGGGATCCTCAAAGACGGTTGTTGCTCAACATAAACGTGCTCATTAATATACCCGTTAAGAAAAGCACTTTTCACATCCATTTCATATAATTTGAAGTTAAAATATGAAACATAAGCGAGCAAAGTTCGAATTGACTCAAGTCGAGCTACGGGGGCAAATGTCTCGTCAATGTCCACCCCCTTCACTTGAGAATAACCCTTGGCAACAAGTCTTGCTTTGATCCTCACGACATTCCTGTTCTCATCTTGTTTGTTCTTAAAGACCTATTTGGCACCAATGATGTTCTTGTCCTTCGGTCTCTTCACCAATTCCCACACTTGATTTCGCTCAAAGTTGTTGAGCTCCTCTTGCATAGACAACGTCCATTTGTGATCTTTCACTGCCTCATCAATGTTCTTGGGCTCTATCAAAGACACAAAAAAGAAATTCTCGCAAGCAATGTTAGCCGCATCATAATCATTAGTATCATTAGTATAATTCAGCTTATATTAATTTCTCTTGGTCTTTAACCCTTGAGAGAGACTCCCAATAATTAAGTCACTTTCGTGAGCTCGAAGAATGGGTTTGTGCCTCTTTGGAGCCTTTTGATGTGGTGCTTGTGGTGGAGAGACATCTTGTGCATTTTGTATGGCTTGCTCCTTGGAGATGACAGTGTCTTGTAGTCAGGGCGAAGAGCTGTAATCTTCTTCAATTCTTGATGTGACATCATTGTCGAACATAGTGGTGTACCACTTGATGTAGGCGATCTTTGATATCTTAGGGTAGAAGACACTTGAGGTGGCTCTCTTGGTGCTTGAACACTTAATGATTCTTCTACTTGTGTTGTTGATGTAGTGTTCTCACATGTAGAGTCGTTTAGGAGTCTTCTGACGGTGGAGTAGAAGAGTTATCTTCTCTTGGTAGAACTTCTCCAACGGGCATCTTTCGCATTGCCTACTCCAAGGGTTCATCATCATCTACATCATAATTATAAGATTCTTTGTACTCTTGAGAACCATTAGTTTCATCAAATTGCACATCACATGATTTCTCAATAAATCTGATAGTTGCATTAAAGACACGATAAGCTTTAGAGTTACCGGAATACCTGACGAGAAATCTAAATGTCGGTCCTCTTCTCAAACTTACCAAGTCTCTTCCTTTTCTTGAAGATATAGCATTTAAATCCAAAGACCCAGAAATAGCCCACATTTGGCTTCCTTCTCACTAATAGCTCATAAGGTGTCTTCTTTAAGAGGCGATGTAAATAAACACGGTTTGAAGTATAGCATGCCGTGTTGATGCCTTCAGCCCAAAATCTCTTCGGGGTCACATATTCATCCAACATAGCCCTAGCAAGCGTGATGAGAGTCTGATTCTTTCTCTCTACTATACCATTTTGCTCCGGGGTGTAGGTAGCCGAGAACTCATGCTTGATGTCAAAGATCATCCCAATACTCCTCAATGATAGAGTTCTTGAACTCCGTCCCATTATCACTTCTAGCCTTCTTGATCTTAGCTTCAAATTTATTTTGAGCTCTCTTGGCAAACTTCTTGAAATTGGTGATGGCTTGAGCTTTGTCTTCTAGAAAGATGGTCCATGTATACCGAGAGAAGTCAGCAACAATCGCCATACAATAGAGGTTACCCACAAGACTCTTGTAAGTTATTGGTCCGAAAAGATCAATGTGGAGTAGCTCTAGAGGTCTTGAAATAGATATTATGGTTTTGCAAGAATGAAGAGTTGCAACTTGCTTTCTCGCTTGACATGCACTAAACAACTTGTCCTTCTCAAAAGTGACGTCTTGAATTCTAAGAATTAAGCCCTTCTTGGTGACCTTCTTCAACTGACCCATTCCAATATGAGCAAGCCTCCTATGCCACAACTATCCTTTGGAGGACTTAGCAATGAGACAAATTTGCGGCGCAACATCACTTGAAAAGAAATTTACAATATAGAGATTGTTGTGTCGAGAACCATTGAATGTGAGGCCCAAAGATTTGTTGATCAATTCAGCACCCTTATCATTGAAAAAGCATGTGAAACCAAGATCACACAATTGAGCAACTGAGAGAAAATTGAAGCTCAATGATTCTACTAGCATGACATTAGAGATTATCAAGTCATTAGATATAGCGACTTTGCCCAAGCCCTTGATTTTTCCCTTGTAATTGTCTCCAAAAGTCACTTTATCTTTATCCTCATCTTTCTTGGTGGTGGTGAACATCTTATGATTGCCAGTCATGTGTTGAGTGCAACCGCTATCAAGAACCCAATGTTTACCACCATTCTTATAATTCACCTTACTGTCCGGTGAGGTCTGTTTCAATTGTTTTAGAAACAAATTACCTTCTTATTTTTTAGGATCCGAGATCCCTCGGGGTAAGACCACCCCACCTCTATAAAAAAAGGCCTCAAGCCGGCCTCAAGCCGATTGAGGGGCATCTTAGTCGTCTCTACAAACTTGCTTTTACATTTTTTACCTCTCCAAACTCTAATCCCCTTACTCGACCCCAATTTCGTTCTTCTCCCATCCCGGCGATGTGTGAAGGCAATCCGATTGGACTGACCGAATCCGGATCAACCCTAAGAAGATCCTCCTCCGACGGGTCCCTCATGAGGTGGGTTTTCTAGGTGCTCGTGGTTATCTTGTCAAGGCGACATCGAAGTTCCACACCAAACCCGCTTTCGGCGTCAACACACTTTTTGGCGGCCCCGTTGGGGGAAGAAAGGTTCCGGCTGCACGAACTGAATCATCCTCTCCATATCATGTCTTTCGAGATCTTGCCAAAGAACTTCATGATGCCATCGTTGGAGGAAGTTCCCGAAGAGGCACGGAAGTTGTTCCTAGAACTACAGAAGGCCATGGAGAAGCAGCACAAGGCGCGCGAGGAGCAGGAGCGCAAGGTGTGGCAAGATCAAAAACTCTAAAAATTCTTGTCGTGCTTCAAGAAGGATTGTCAAGGGACGATCTCTCAAGTCAAGGAGACCGTTCTTCCTACCATCCCCAACGAAAAAACCGTAGGTTCCACTAACGTAAGTTCATCTACTCAACCCATGGTTGCTTTTGAATATCTTTCATCTTGGCCGCTCATAGTCAAAAGGTTTTAAGAGATGAGATGCAATATATGATTCAATAAACCATAGCGAAATCATTGAAAGATCTTGTTATTATCAATCGTGCTACACAAGTAAAGAAGCCTCATTCTAATTCAGCGGCACCCAATGTGTCTAACATTAAAAAACCATGGTACGGTATGCCGTTGAAGTCATTTAGTGGGCAATCGAGTTTCCAAACCGATGTGCAAACTAATGCTTTAGTAGTACCTCCTACTAATGTAGAACCCATTGATAGCATTCCCAATCCGGCTACTAGTCGATTGAGTGAGGTATCCAACTTTGTCCCTTTGTACCGCACCACCGCATATAGTACACCACACATTCCAGCAAGCAGTACAGGAATGCCTTATCGACTAGTGCATAATATAGATTTAATGTGACAGGAAGTAGCGCGCAAGCAAATCCACATAGAAACCCCACTACAAACATAGAAGAGCGCCTCACAAACTTCAAAGAAGATCTTACTAAGCAATTTCAAGACACACTAGGAGTTGATTTGAAAGGTAGAGACCGAATCTATAAAAAACTGTACCTTTCATGCTTTGATTCGGTCCCTTATCCTAGTGGTCGGCGTGTCCTGTATTTTGTGAAATTTAGCGGCAAAGATAATAAAACTACATGGGAACATGTTAGTCAATACACCGCTCAATTAGGAGAAGCAAATAGCATTGATGCTCTAAAAATTACACTTTTCTCCTTGTCATTGAACGAACCGCATTCTCATGGCTTTCGTCTTTGCCTCCGGATTCCATTGCACATGAGAATTCTTGGAACACAAATTCCATGATCATTTTTATTCCGGAGACAATGAATTTAAATTGTCACACTTAACATCGGCTACACAAGGGAAGGATGAGACGGTTGCTAGTTTCATTTGACAGTTTAGAGAAGTCAAAAAACCGTTGCTTTAATATGACAATTTCTGAAAAAGATTTGAACAATTTAGCTTTTAACGGTTTACAGTCTCATCTTAAGGAAAAGTTGGAGGGTTATGATTTTATTACTCTCACGTAACTACAGCAAAAAGCTTCGGCACAAGAGAGCCAAAGCAAAGAACCAAAGCATGATCATAAAATTCGGCACAATGTTCATGTTGTTGAATATGATTCGCATAGCATCGATGATGAGTCTAACGATATACTTGCTGCTGAGTTTAATTGGCCATCTAAGAGCAAATCTTTAGCATGTAACGTACTCAAACCGGTTCATAAGAATCAGAAAGATGATGTGAAATATACCTTTAATATAGCCAAATGCGATAGAATATTTGATGAGCTGCATAGAGGTGGGTATATGAAGTTGTCTTATACATTGCCGTCGATGGATGAAATAAAATGTAGAGCATATTGTAAGTGACATAATTTATATTCTCATACTACTAATGATTGCAATGTTTTCCGTGACAGGTCCAATCGGCCATCAATGAAGGATGATTGAGTCTCAAAGATATGCAAATAGATAAGCATCCGTTACCGATGAACACTTTGGATCTCAACCCTAAGGTATTGATTCGGTTACATCAAGCCGATACAACAAAAGGGAAGAATGTCATCATCGAAAAGAAAGGCCCGCTCCTTCGAGTGACACCGTCACTTATAGAAAAGTGGTGATAGAAAAATCTACCGATGGTAACGAGTCCATCAAAGTCACTATTAGAGGCTCGAGTCCCAGAGGGCAAGCTTCAAATCCCAAAATGATCAAACCAAAGAATCTCGAAGTGGGCAAGTGGAAGGTGAACGAGAGCAAGGTCAAGGAAAAGAAGACAGCTTTCAGAAGTACACTTTGACCACCTCATAGAGAAATACAAACACCAAAAGACCAATTCGGGGAATCGGTGATGAGCGTCCTAGGAAATAGGTGAGACCGAATATGACTATGCCGGTTCCTCCTCAACCTATGTTCGGTTTGCCGCCACCATGGTGCATCCCCGTGCCTTATCCTCCAGTCCTGATGTGGAATCCACATATGGGACCGTGGATGCATATTCCATCGATACAATACCCACCGTTCCATCCGGGGTGGGGCACACCGAAAGGGAATGTCTTCACTAGACTCTCCGACTATGCTCATGATCGGCCCGGACTCTGCCGATCAACGCTAGAAAAGGTGTTTTTTCTAGCCGCCCCAAAACAGCAGTGGCGCATCAAGCAAGGTAACGATTACACTCTCCAAACTTTTATAAATCAAAAAATTGCATTCGAAGGTGTCGTGAAAATCAGCACGATTGATGTTAAGATTGGGGGAGTTTTCGGTGGACCGATCGCGCTGAGTGATCCAGTTGAGAAGGCTTCTCATGATAACAAGGCTAGGAGTAGCAAGCCCTCTTCTAAGTACACGCAGCCGAGGTGGTGTCCTTCCGGCTTGACACGAACTAAAAAGAGGAAGCTACAGTGGCTACACTTGCGTGAAATTCGAGAGCAAGAAGCCGAAAAGGAAAGGGACAAACTATTCAACGAAGTCAAGCTTATGGTTCCTCAAGGTACGCAATGGAAGGTGAAAAAGCCCAAACCTCCAACTTCACCACTACTAGAAGAATCGGTCACATCAGTGGAGATGTCGAACCAAGCCGATGCCACGCCTGTGGAAGATTCTATCGCGCCCACGCCTACGAGGGATGTCGACACGTCCGAGTTTGACAATGATGACCTTCTCAACTACGAGCCGACGCCACCTTAGGAAGGTATGGATATTAATACTATTTGCTTATCTCTTTCGAAATATTTTTTAGTAGAAGAGGAAGAAGTTATGACTCAGTTTGATTTTGGTCCTAAAAATGCTATCTTTGAGAAACCCAAAGAATCGAATAACCATTTGAAGCCACTTTACATAAAGGGACATATTGATGGTACATCGATTTCTCATATGCTTGTAGATGGAGGTGCCATTGTTAGTCTAATATCATACTCTTTATTTAATAAGCTAGGTAAGATCGATGATAAACTCATCTGGACCAACATGACTTTGAACGGTGTGAGAGAAAAAGATCCCATTGAAGCTAAAGGGCTCGCTTCAATGGAGCTCACCATCGAAAGTAAGACTATGGCTACCGCCCTTTTTGTTGTTGATGTTCGGGGAGCTATAGTTTGATTTTGGGGTGTGATTGGATCCACGTCAGAATTGTTCCATCTACTTTACACCAATTCTTAATATAATGGGTTGGTGATGATGTAGAGATGGTGCATGCGGATATATCGCCTTGCATTGCTATGGCCGATTCATCTTTGTTGCCGCATAATAATGTCAAGTGTTTGACGGGCTTAGATTTGATAGATTATGATTTTTTAGTGTTACTAAAGATAGATTTGTATCCGTTAATGTAAAGTCGATGGAAAATCGCCTCAATCATATTATGTGATTTAATAGACTCAAATTTAGATTGGTTGCAAAAAAGAGTTGAACACTATCGGGCTATTGTGAACGATATGTGCGCAACTATAGAAGAAACAGAGGACATAGATAAGCTAGGACAAGGTTTTACGTCGGTCGATCCTCTCGACGAAGTAAATCTTGGTGACAATGAGAATTCAAGGCTGACGTTTTTGAACAAAAATCTGAAAGCCGATTATAAAAAAAATTAATCGAGCTTTGAAAAGAATATGTAGATTGCTTCGCATGGTCTTGGAATGAACTTGTAGAACCTCGGCTTTCTATCAAATCTAGTTTTCGGCCTTTTAAGCAACCGATGAGAAGGTTAAATCCGGACAACCTCGGCTTTCTATCAAATCTAGTTTTCGGCCTTTTAAGCAACCGATGAGAAGGTTCAATCCGGATATGTATGATCGCATTAAAGAAGTAAACCGATTGCTTGATGCAAATTTTATAAGGCCTTGCAGGTATATGGAGTGGATATATAATATTGTACCCGTCAAAAAAAAAACACGGGTAAGATAAGAGTTTGCATTGATTTTAGAAATCTGAATAGAGCCACTCCGAAAGATGAGTACCCCGTGCCTATAGCCGACATGCAGATTAATGATGCTTTGGGCCATAAAGTGATTAGTTTTCTTGATGGTAATGCGGGTTATAATCAAATTTTTATGGCCCAAGATGATATGTCTAAAACTGCATTTAGATGTCTTTATTTGCATTGGTTGTTATGACTTTTGGGCTGAAAAATGCGGGTGCCACTTATCAAAGGGCTATGAATTTTATCTTTCATGATTTGCTTTGTGTCATCATAAAAGTTTATATTGATGATGTGGTGATTAAATCAGCTGCTTTAGAACCACACTTGGTCGATTTGCGTCATGCTTTCGATGGGGAAATTCTTAGGTTTCATTATCCATGAGAATGGCACAGAGATAGTTTCTAAGAAAATAGAAACCATACAAAAAGTGCAAGCGCCTACATGCAAAAGAGATGTGCAAAAATTCTTAGGTAAAGTAAATTACTTGAGGAGATTCATATCCAACTTATCGGGAAAGATTAATACATTCACTCCTATCCTTCGGTTGAAAAACAAGACCGAATTCACCTGGGGGCAAAACAGTAAGAAGCCTTTGACAAGATTAAAATATACTTGTCATCACCTCCGGTTCTTAGGGCGCCTAGGAGGGGAACTCCTTTTCGCCTATATGTGGCAGCTGGAGATTATGTGATTGGTGCTGTTTTGACACAAAAAACCGAAGGAAAAGAGTACATGATCACACACGTAAGCCGACAGTTGACAGATGCGGAAACAAGGTACACTCGTATCGGGAAACTATGCTTTTTCTTGTATTATGCTTGCACTAAGTTAAGACATTACTTGTTATCTAGTACTTGTGTGGTTGTTCATCAAACCGATGTTATTAGACATATGTTGCATATGTCAATTTCTAGTGGTAGGCTTGGAAAATGGGCGTATGCTTTGATTGAATATGATTTGGCTTATGAGTCATTAAAGTCCGTGAAAAGCCAGATCGTTGCTAATTTCATTGTTGAGCATCGGATTGATTTAGAGCACGATTTATACGTTGGTTATATAACATTCACCCCTTGGAAGTTATATTTTGATGTATCGGTTTGCAAGGAGTCATGGCAGTGGTGTGGTGTTGATATATCCTCATCATGTGGCATTTGAGTTTTTAAACCGATCAAAATACAATTGCACCAACAATCTAGCCGAATATGAAGCACTGTTGTTCGGCTTGGAGATGTTAGAATCCATGGGGTGAAACATGTTGAAGCTTTCGGCAATTCGCTATTAATAGTACAAGTTATCAGAAATTTTCAATGTTTAGATGGATCGTTGAATGCTATCTTAGATAAGTGCCTAGATGTGGTCAAAAGGATCAACGAGTTCTACATATATCATGTTCCTATGCTAGAAAATAGTAGAGCTAATGATTTAGCGCAACAAGCATCGGGTTACAATGTTAGCAAAGAAAAATTCTCTATTATTAAGAAACCGATGTATCAGGTGCTAGAATTGGAAGATTCAGCTAATAGCAAGATAAATAATGACACTGTCGAATCATTAGATTAGAGGTCTGCCATAATTTCATACATTTCCGATCCAACACAAAGGGTAGAACGAAAAGTTTGGCACATGGCTTTCAAATATACTTTGATTGACGGTCATTTGTATCGCCGAATGGGAGACGATTTTCTTTTAAAGTGTCTAGGTGACAAAGAAGCCAAAGTGGCTATGGGGGAGGTTCATGAAGCTATTTGTGGCACGCACCAATCGGCCCTTAAAATGAAGTGTCTATTGAGAAGAGCTAGATTCTATTTGCCCACTATGATTGCTGATTGTTACTATTACTACAAAGGGTGTGAAGAGTGTCAAAGATTCAGGAATATTCAATTAGCACCCGTTGCCATGATGAATCTCATCATCAAACTTTGGCCATTCCGAGGTTGGGGGCTAGATTTTGTTGGACAAATACATCCTCCGCCTTCGAAAGAACACCGCTTCATGTTAGTAGCAACGGATTATTTTACCATGTGGACCGAAGTGGTTGCCCTTAATAATATGACACATAAAGAGGTAATTGAGTTCATCACTAACCATATTATTCATAGATTCGACATACCGTAAACTTAGACCACGGATCAAGATACATCATTCACATCGGGTCATGTTTGTGAGTTTGCATAATCCTATGGGATTAAGTTGCTCAATTCTTCTCCGTATTACCTTTAGGCCAATGATCAGGCCGATTCTAGTAATAAGACATTGATCAAGCTCATTAACAAAAAGACAGAGGATCATCTCAAGAGGTGGCATGAAGTCTTATCGAAAGCTTTATAGGCTCATCAAATATCTATGCATGGGGCGACTAAGGTAACCCCTTACGAGCTTGTCTATGGACAAGAGGCCGTTTTACCCGTCGAGGTAAATATAGTAGCTCTAAGATTAACTAAACAGAATAATTTATCCACCGATGAGTATGGGGCGTTGATGTTAGATAATATTGATAAGGTAGCTGATAAGCACTTGAGTGCCTTGAAGGAAATTGAAAAAGACAAAACACGAGTTGCTAGAGCCTACAATAAGAAATTGAATATCAAAACTTTTCAAGTAGGGGAATTAGTTTGGAAAACAATTCTGCCCGTAGGCTCAAGAAGCAACAAGTTTGGTAGGTGGTCCTCTAGTTGGGAAGGACCATATAGAATAATGAGAGTCATAGCCAGAAATGCCTACATGGTAGAAGACTTGCAAGGAATATCATTACCTAAAGCTCTCAATGGCCGCTACTTGAAAAAATATCACCCGAGTGTATGGCAAAATACTTAAAAGGGAACTAGCCGATATGATGAATATCGTTGCTAAAAACTCGTAATATGACCGATGAGTCGAAGAACCATCGCCCTTAGATGTTTTTGGGTGCTTAGAATACTTTGTGGTGCAGGTACTCAAAAAAAGCAGGGGGTATGTGTTGACACCAAAAAATTGACGCCACCAAGGTGCAGGTACAGTGCCAAAGTCTCCGGCAAGCCCTCTCAGGTTTGGGAGTTTCACCCACCGAATTGTTCGATACATTACCGGATTGTTCGGCAAGCTCTCTCGGGTTGGAGCTCGTTGCCCACAAGAGTGTCCGGCAAGCCCTTTCGAGTTTCGGAGTTTTACACGATGGACTATCCCGAGTGTTCGGTGACCAGAGTGTCTGGCAATATGCCGAACTGTCCGGTGAGGTAGGTTTCGGTTGTTTTAGAAACAAATTACCTTTCTATTTTTTAGATCTAGGATCCCTCGAGGTAAGACCATCTCACCTCTATAAAAAGAGGCCTCAGGCCGATTGAAAAGCATTCCAATCGTATCTTAAAACTTGCCTTTATGTTTTTTTACCTCTTCAAACATTAATCCCTTTACTCGACCCCAATTCCGTTCTTCTCCCATCCCGGCGACGTGTGAAGTCGATCTGGCTGAGCTGACCGAGCCCGATCAACCCTAAGAACATCTTTCCTTAGACGGGGTTCCTCTCGAGGTGGGTTTTCTAGATGCTTGTGGTGATTTTGTTAAGACGACATCGAAGTTCTGCACATGGATGTGCGAGTGGTGCGTTGATCTGAATCTTCTTTTGGTGTCAACAAGGACCTAACTCTTCGCGTCCTGACACACAGCCAGGCTTGCGTAATTTTGAGGGTTTTTATTTGGGAAACTTGGCTGATCAGGTACGTGTCACTCAGTCAGGTCAAGGTTGGGCCGAGGAAGATGAAAGGTTGGGCTGGCGGCCTTTTTTTCCATTCTTTTCAAACACTTTCACCACTTATTTTTATATTTTTTCCTCCAAAAATATACATTACGAAAGTGTAAAAAATTATAAATAATCTATACTCGTGAATTATCACTACTACTTAAAAAGAACCGATTTTGTTTTCTACATACACACGGTAAAATATCCATAACAGAGATGAGTTAGACTATGTGCACAGAAAATGCACTCAGAATTATTTCTTCTTACCATGATTGATAAAATTTTTCACAGACACCTTTTTCAAATATAATAGACAAGCTCTTTTGGATCTCCCAGATTATAGACTCAAACAGACAATTGTTAGTTAACAAAACACAACTATCCAAAATAAATATATAAGATTAAAAAAGTTGTTGAAAAAAAAAACAAATTTGTTTCGATCCGTTTGAAACGCTTATGGCTCCTACATCCTCTAACCCCGATGAAATCACCGTCCCGCAGCCTCTCTGCACCAGAATTGTCACCTCAAAACAAGAGTTGACTATTATTTTTCATTTGTGATGATCGTCATGCACAAATAAAAATAAATCTGAAATGAATTTGCCTTCGCCCTTGCATCGACCTTCTTATTTGAAGTAAAAAAACATCATGATTGAACGCGACATCCTAATAGACTAATTATTCTTATCCATATTAAGCTAGGCTGATAAACTAATAATTTATTTATGCAGTACTTTATATGTTGTGAACTTAGGACTTGCATTACATGTATTATAAGACTTGGTGAATGATCAATGTTTATCTTATTGATGCTTCCCACTTATTTACTGTTTATTGACCCGTTACATTCTCATTCGAATTATTTTATTTTTAAAACTCCATATTTATACGTTCATTTTTGTTTCTGTCGTTTTCATTTCCATTTCTGTTTGGTGTTGTAAATATATAAGTGAAAATTGTTGCGGTGTTTTTTCGACTATTTCAACCTTAGCCATACATCCGCTACACCCGGTGCCGCCGCATCGCGTGAAGCTTAGCTCTGTCTCAGCCGCACTGCATCGCTCCCATCAACATGGATCCGCTCTGCCCTGGTCCGTCACATCTTGCCACTGGCCTACTATTACCTGTGCCGGTGCGTCGCATTATGCAGTTTATAAATGAGAAACATCAAATTTTAATATTAATATATTATTTTTTAAGTTATTATTTTTTTTAAGCCGTAATGTTAGCGCGGGCACGTTTTGGTGTGGTAAAATAAATTAAAATATAGTTTAGGAGATTATTTGAAGTTTGGATATACTTAACGGGAGTAAATTGGACTCTATCTTTTTTTAAAAAAATTAAAAGGTAATGGAATGTAAGCGGGTGTGGAATGGAGCGAGAGTGCGCTTCTCCCTTTAATCATCTTATTCAAGCCAACCTGAATTACTTACCTCTGTACAGCAGTGTGAGCCGGTGGCGCTAGTGATACGGGTGGCAGGATAAAAGAAGACATCAGCAAAAATGGTGAGCAAAAGGAAGCATAGCACCTTGCACGCTTTTGTCTGCATAATAATAAGCAACATATAAGATTGATGAAAAAAAAATGAAAGTTGTCCACCAGGTCAGGCCCAATTCCAGATCGGGTGACACACCCGGTCGGCTAACCCTCCTCTGCTGCTTTCTGCACCAAGTTTTGACCAACGGAAGCGTGACACGTCTGCCAAGTTGTTTTCGTGTGCATGCCAATGAATATTCACTTCGAGCACCGCCTTTGACAGGCTATAAAAGGAGGGCACCTCCCCCGTTTCAAGAACACCACAATAAGGCAAAGATCTCCATTCCAAAGACATTAGCACTACTCCTTAGTGTTTAAAAGAAAGGTAGAGACTGAGGGGTACCCGGAGAAGTGCCGGCCTTGTTGGCATCGTCTCCAAGCTTGTATCCCGACAAGTATCTCCGAGGATCGTGTGTAGGAGAGGTGGGCCTGTACGTGTCTTCTCCAACACTGTACTTTGGTGTTGCTCCTGAGGGGTGCTGAGATGAGTGTGGGACCTGTCGACGCCATCTCCAAGCTTGTATCTCTACAAATGTTTCTTAGTTTAAGTAAATATTTATAATTCTCTTGCATGTTTATCTAGTCTAGATCAGGTTCTTACAGCTTATGGGTTCATCGCTGTATATTGCTTAGAGTACCTTAGTCCTTTATTTTGTGTAGCAACTTACTTGGTAGAATTGGTGTGAAGTATAGTGGTTGCCTTTATTTATTGCATACTACACGGGTTGCTGAGGTGTTGGTAGTCTTTAAGTACGACTTATACCGCCAATGAACCTCAAAAAATAAACAAAAACTTAGCATTTCTTGCACTTATACTATTTCAAATAATGTTCTTTCATTTGTACATGAAAAAAATGTATATGCAGGTGAAAATTAACTTTCAGAAGTGAGGGAATGTCCCAAAATGGTGAAAGTCAATAAACCAACGAATCAGGTAAAGCCTTTTGACAAGGAGTCAACCTGCGGAGATAAAAAGAATATTCCAACGGATTTCCAAAAGAATCTTTCCCAAGACCCCCCCGGGTCCCAGACCGAGGATGGGCCAAGAAGGTCCCACCCTAGCATCGGTTGACCCCATAGGTCGGCTGAGGGCATACAGCCTTTCTCGATCAACCTCGACGTGCCACCTCTCCCACACTTTTTGTAGATGTTCTCTGTGGTTTGGCGCGTGAACCAAGTCTCTGAACTGATGTAGAGAGGCTATAAATAAGACCCCTCACTCCTCACTTCAACACACACCAGAGTTTTCAGTTTTTTCACTCATACTCCATTAGTGATCTGTTTCCAAAACACCGTCACTGATATGGACTATATTAGTGACACGTTTCCACCATCGCTGATATGGACCCTATTAGTTACGTGTTTCTTAAACACCATCGCTGATATGGACCCTATTAGTGACATGTTTCTGAGACCGTAGCTGTTTTAAGGAACTATCAGTGATTACAGCCGTCACTTATGTCTTTTATCAAAGATGGTGGCGGTACCCGTCTCTGATGGTCGACTTATCAGTGATGGTGTTTTATCCGTATCTGATGTACCTACATCAGGGACCCAAATTTAGCGATGGCTCGATGTTTCATCACTGATGAGGTATTTTACCCGTCTCTGATGACCCTTTCTATGGTAGTGGTTAGAGTGCCATTAGGCTAGAGAAGTTCCTCCATAGCTCTCAAGTCATCTTAGAGAAACTAATGAGTACTATTCTCATAGATCTTTTTCTTTTATGTTGACGTTGATCATGAATAAAGATATAATTTTCTTTTATTATATCTTCCTTAGTATATTTGTATTTAGCTTTATGGTCAAACTGTTCTTGTTTGATGTATTTAGTCATAGACTTAGGCACGATGATGCTAAGTAGAGCCTACTTGTTATATTAGTCAATGCATGTTTAGGCGTCTATACCACGATATCAATTCAATGTGCTGTTAGTATGCTTTAGTCTTAGCTTTTACTGCATAGGAGGATTAAAGTATAGGTGGGTAATGTGGACATGATGTTCAGGTTATTCACCTTCATTGAATGCAGGTATACCCTACGGTCTATAGAGGTAGGCGGTAGATGGTGACAGCCCTGTCCGTCTATTTTAATCTTTTATATTTGGGTATGACATAGAGTTTATTAAAGATGATGCACATTGACTTACTAAACTAAGTCAGAAGGCATTACACCAGTAGTGCCTGGGTGCCTTTGGAGTTAAATCTTAAAACATGTTTAGACTAGATATTGTGTATACTCATAGGATTAATTTAGAAAATATAATAGGAAATATGCTTGTCCATATGCTTAGCACTCATATAT
This sequence comes from Zoysia matrella, assembly GCA_001602295.1. Taxonomy (NCBI): domain Eukaryota; kingdom Viridiplantae; phylum Streptophyta; class Magnoliopsida; order Poales; family Poaceae; genus Zoysia; species Zoysia matrella. The sequence goes on from BCLG01000051.1 coordinate 23,972, forward strand.
ATTTAGAATAGAATAGAGTAGTGACCCGATGTGTGTGTCCACTATCATATTTATTTATGCTTACTCCTGTCTAGACTTAGTTGTTTCAATATGAGTAATATTGCCTTGAATTAGTTCTTAGAATACTTTTCTATCCCTAAATACTGCCTATGTCTTCCTTTAGGATAAATATGATACCCTAAAATACTCTTGTGTGAAATGCTACAATGGCAATTCCGTGCGCTTTCAAAATCCTATCTGACATAATTTGAATTTACCATTAGCTAATACTTGTCCTCTTTACAATGATGTAATGGATGCCAACAAGGGGTAGGTGGAAGGTGGTGACAAACCCTGTCCCTCCTTTGAAATCCTTCATGTTTGGATACGTAGTAGTGCTGTAAACTGGAGCAGCTTGTGGATGCAGGAGGAAACCGGTGCTCGTAGTAATGTGCTAGTAATCAACCTTACCTAGTCCCAAACTTAGCCATCTTCAGAATCCCTCTCTACACCAGCCTACCTAGTTCTTGTTATCTCTGGATGAAGTAAGTTAGAAGATAGTACACACACGTTGCTCGTGTTTGTTAACCTTGGGATACTGTAAGGGAAGTAGTACATCGGTATTCAGTGCACTTGTGGATTTATCTGTGACGTAACAAATAACAACAGATACCATGATGACATCTCCAAGTTTCAGACAGAGGAGCTAGTGGTTGTGCGGTGACATGTGGTCTAGGACAAAGGATGCAGGCTGCACGGGCCTCCCCCATGCCATGCCTAGTCCAGTGGGTAAGCCGATTAAGGTGTAGCATGGTATGGCTTGATTCCCAATCCATTGCACGCCGTTGCCCTGGGCCTTGCCATAGTGGGCAGGGCTCCTTGCCGACCAATTCTTGGTGATAATTGGATCTTCCACTACTAGAATCAACCATTTACCCTAGGACAGAGTTCTTAAAGAAAGAATTTAAAAAGCCTATGGAAAGGATATTCCTACAAAGTTAACTAGGGGACCATTCTCAGGGATCAGGTTAATAGGAAATTAGACATGTCTTTCAGTTCCTCAAAAATAATATAAAAGAGACCCTGCACCACTGCTGCCCATCCTCACCATCGCTCGCTGTCATACCACACCTCGCCCTGAACCGCTGTCATATTGGCTGCCCACTCGTGCCGCTGCCCTATGCCCTCACCGCTCCCGTCCAAAGCCATCATAGCTTGAAGCTATCTCGCATGAATCGCCTATGGCTATCTGCCTCATGTTGCCCGCCTTGGCCGTCTTCTTCACGATGCACTCACTTCTAGCCATCTGCCTCATGTTGCCCGCCACAGGCATCCCGCAACATCCATCCGCCTCGCACATGCAACACGTCAGTCACCTGCCCACACGGACAGGCTATCGGCAGTCAGCTTCGCACTGCCTGCTCGCCCTACTAATGCCTAAAAATGTGAGGGGAAAGAGGTACATGTGGGAGAGAGGGGAGATATATTTTAAAAGACTGGTGGGTTCACTCCCTAGTGCACCTGAAGTATGAAAGGGAAAAACTTTAATTTCCTTAAAAAACAGTTAAAACCATAGGGAATGGGTATAGTTCTCAACTGTTTCTGATCACATGAAAGTGTCTTTCTGTAGGGTATGAAGGAAATCTTCACTGAATGAATGAAATTACCAGGAGAACTGGAGTTCTGTTTGTGCTTTTGTGTTCCGTCGGTGTTAATTTGTGGCCTATCTTGGCCCTCCCCTAGGCCGGATTCCACATCTAGACAAAGTGGGCTGATTTCTGGTGCCTGTTCCCTCCACCACCAACCCTGCTTTCTCAGTTTGGGCTAAGTGGGCCGCAAAGGAAAAAGTGTCGCATGATACAAAAATACATCTGTCTACATCAATTAATCTTAACTGTTGATTTTAAAAAATTGATACCAAGCCTACTATTTTGGTACCTTTGACTAGGTATCTACCTATTTTTAACCATCAGATTTGATTAAATGGACGGTTGTGGTTAATTCTAAGCATTGTAACATCTCTCTAAAAAAATAATGCATATTTGTGCAGCAACAAAGACAATGCTAACGAAATATTTTTTACAATAATAGAATTCTATATATAGGCAGACTAGGGATGGTAGTTGGGTCCCCGGTTGAGGTCCTTGTCGGGTTTTAGACCCGGCGAGTGCAGGTGCGGGGGTGAGAATCCAGCTGCGGGTTGCATCCACACCTGACCCGTATAATATTGGGTGCGGGTGCGGGTTTAATTCCGCACCCGCGTGTTCCCCGTTGGGCCTTAATATAACCAATTATATGGTCCAATCGACCTTTTAGGTCTAATCTATCGCCTGAAACCCGACAGCAAACCCGAAACCTAACCCAAAAGCCAACAGAAGACTCAAAACCTAACCTGAAACACGACAAGAGACCTGGAACCTGACCTGAAACCCGATGGGAGACCTGATACCCGACCCAAAATCTAAATAATCTATGTGTATATTATGATGGATATGAACTTTGTGATAAAATATAATGCAAACCTGACTGGACCCGACACCCGCCTGACATCCGATGGGCTCGGATGCGGGTTTCACTTCTCACCTGCACGTGTAGGTCTAATATTACACCCGCAAATGTTTTTAAAGCGGGTGGCCGACCCGAACTCGATCCGTTGTCATCCCTAGCCAAAATAGACAGCTAGAATATATGACTCCATACTTAGTAGAGAAAAGAGGCAATTACAAAATCGGACCTATTTTGAAGTCCAATTCTGAAAATGGACTTATCTTTCAAACTTTGCATGAATGGACTAGTTTTTAATTAAAAAAGCCCCCCCCCCCCTTTTGGTTCGTTAGTCAAAGAAACAATTTTTGAATTAAAAAAACAAAGTAAACAAAATGGACAGTCTTACCCCTGGTTCCTTCTCTCTTTTCCCACGTCCTTCCTAACAGATAGACCAGACCCAACGAAATGCTCACCTCTCCTGCCTGAATCCTAACCTAGGCAAGCGGCGGCGTGCTCGGCGCGCAGGGGCGGGGGCACGCGACGTAGAGGCGGCAGCGGCTGGCCCCTAGGCAGCGTGCTTGGTGTGCGCAGGGCTCGCGGCGGTGGCTGGCACCCAGGGC
>BCLG01000051.1:27100-89330 GCA_001602295.1 Zoysia matrella
CCGTGAGCGGTCGCGCGTGGCCAGCGCGCGTGGGCGTGTTTTGCAGTTTCTGGGCACTGATTCCATTGGAGAGGCATGCTTGGCAAAGCAACAATGATTGCTGCGTTTTTCTTGGAGCGTGCAAGGAGCGGACGGTGACGAAGAATTACGATGTGCTTCCCGGACCCCGTTGGAAGGTCTGTCTATTTTGCGTTTATGTGTTTTCGATCGTCTGTGTGGTGTCTCTCGTTTCTTATTTTTGTTAGCATTGGACCACGGCTCAAGCTGCTCGTTGTGAATTAATTTCAATTACTCAAAGTATGCTGACATTTCGTTTAAATAAATCTAAATTTTAATTTATTTGTATGCGGTACCGTGATGTCAAAAACAGGGGTAATTTTTCAAGTATAGAACAGGGTTACTTTTGCAAAGGGCATCTTTGTATTTTCACATGAGATTTTACACCGTTTAGAGCTTCTAACGGAATAGGGGCATCATTGCTTCAAAATCAAAAAATAGGTACATTCTTGCAAAGTTTGAAAAAGATGTCCATTTTTAGAATTGGACTTAAAAAAGCACTGATTTGCAATTGCCCCTAGAGAAAATGACAACAAAGCAGTAGAACAAATAGAGAACATATGTTGGAGAAAAGATAACAATAGTAGAATAATTGTAGAAGATTTGTGGGATAATATATTTTGAATTAAACATAAAAAGTAATGTATGCATATACGTTTGGAAAAAATAAAAAGCTTCTCTCCTATCACCCAATACATGCATAAAAAATAAAAAATGAGCTAAGTCTAAAAAAAATAAGGCCCAGCTCGGCCCATCTCACGTCCACCCAGAGCAGGGGAGTTGGTAGATCGGAGCGTGCATGGGAGTTAACATATGCAGGATTCCCGGCGACAGCCATGCTGTGAATCTGAAGTGGAATGGATTAATTAGTGAATTCTCTGGATCATGCCTTGTTGCTGCTTGAATAGAAGTATTTAAGACACAATGTAGATCTAGAGGAGAGCAGTATTGTTGTTTTGGGCTAGTTGTAGATCTAGAGGAGATAAACAAAAGTTACTACTCCGTCCGCTCAAAATAAATGTCATTTTAGACTTTTAAATATCTATGTTTGACTATTCATTTTATTAAAAATTATGAAAACATTATTTATTTTATTGTGAAATATTTTATTATTAAAAATACATTAAGCACAACTTGTTTGTTTTTATATTTTTTATAATTTTTTAATAAGACGAATTTTTAGATGGAGGGAGTACTGAACTTGCACTTTCGCCCATTAGGGCAAGATCTGCATTTCTGGGGAGGGCTGCAGAGTATTTTATCACACGCTGAACGGATTCCTTTTGTCCTTTCAATGGTTGACGTAAGACTATTTTTACAAGTACTACTTAACCTCTACTCTGAGCCAGAGACAAAGGGTCTGCATTTCTGTAATCATCACACCTGCTACTCAGTCTTGCATCACGAAAGCAGAGCAAAGAACACTGAGTGAGATGGAGGCTGTGACTGCTTCCACTGGTGCAATGAACTCCCTCGTTGCCAAGCTTGCTGCACTGGTAGGGGAGGAGTACGCCAAACTCAAGGGCGTCCGGAAGGAAATGGCGCATCTCGAGGACGAGTTCAGAAGCATCAACGCCCTTCTTCACAAGCTGGCGGGCATGGATGAGCTAGATGCCCTGGCTTAAGAGTGGAAGAACCAAGTGAAGGAGATGTCGTATGACATTGACGATTGTATTGACACCTTCACACACCAGCTTGGCCAGGATGTTGTGGCCCCTGGGCTTGTGAAGAAAGCTGCCAAAGCTTTAAAGAAGCTGAGGGCGCGCCATCAAATCGCTAGCAAGATCCAGTAGATCAAGGCTCGAGTGAAAGAGGTTGATGACCGGCGCAAGAGATATGACCTGGATGCTCATGTGCAGCAGGCTACTAATGATGTGCCTATCGATCCTCGAGCATTGGCAATCTTCGAGGATGCCAAGAATCTTGTGGGTATCGATGGCCCAAGAGGTGAACTTATCCAATTGGTGATGGATGGGGACCAAGAGAAGAAGGTGGTCTCTATTGAGGGATTTGGAGGCCTAGGCAAAACTACACATGCTAATCAAGTGTACCGCAAGCTTGAAGGGCAATTTCATTGCCAAGCATTTGTTTCTGTCTCCCAAAAACCTGACATGGCAAAGCTGCTTGAAAAAATAGCATCACAAATTGGCTGCAATTCACATCCAGGATACTTGGCTGACATTCTCCACAACATCAAGAATTATCTGCAAGATAAGACGTATTTCCTTTTCCTTTCTTTTTTTGTATATGTGTGCCTGCTAGCAGTATTGAATTTATACCCACGTTATGAAGGGATTGGATGACTCCGGCTTAATAGTGTCATGACATAAAAAACAGCTTTTACATAATAGAAAATACTGTTCACATGAACTGTAGAATGAAATTTGCTCCATTTTCATATGTTATCATCAACCATTGGTTCCATCAAAGTTATAGATGGGCTCCTTGTTTTGGTGCATTATAAAAAGGGCTAGATTGCCATATACTCCATCCGTTCTGAAATTGATGTCGCTAGCTATTGACTTTTAACATTATCTTTAACCATTCAACTTATTCAAAAAATTAGTTCAAATATATAAAATTATAAGTCATGTTTTAAACTCCTTTGATAGAAAATCAAATTAGAATAAAATATATGAAATTTATCATACTTTTTTGAATAAAATAAATAGTCAAAATTGATGTTAGAAGTCAATGGCGATAACAATTTAGGAATGGAGAAAGTATAGTTAAACAGTTATAACTTAACACTTATAAAATACTCCAGCCATTAATAAATAATTTTATAACACTTATAAAGAGAAGCTTAAAGAAAAGTAATAATGCATGGTGAAGTTCATGTTGTCATATTATTTGAAGCCAATACGTGCAGTGTTTGAGGAGGCAGAAACACTTTGTTACCTTGCTATGCATGGAGTCAAAAATCATTTAACTAGTTTCTGTTAGGGTGTCTTTAGATTATGTTGGGTTGTGTATGTCTCGTCAGTAATAATATACACATGTCCTTTTTTTTTACTATTATACATGGATAATAGACGCGCGCATGCTGCCACATGAGCACACTGCCGTCATACACAAGCGCATGCATTTCCTATGACACACCTGCAAATAAAACTGTTGAAAGCGTTTGCTTGTGTAATTCAAGGGTTCTATATATGTTTGAACCATGAGTGTGGGGAACATGAATACAAATGTACGATCGTCATATATCTTTAATTTAAAACTTGAAAGGCCAATATGTCAGCGAAAAGCCAACAAACAAGCAAATATAACCTGTTTCAAAACAATGAAAGAGGCAGTAAGAATTGTCAGACATGGCACTAGAAATCAGGAAAATTATCCTAGCCTGTCCTAATCATGAGCATCTTTGGTATTAGTCCCTCATGTTTTAAAATATTAACATCATTGAGTTCTAACATCAACTTTGATCATTCATTTTATTCAAAATCTTGTTCAAATTGTAAAATTATAATTAGTTATGATTCAAATATCATCAATTATAAAGCATTTTATATTGAGTAAATTTCATAAAACTACAGGTATTTTACCTATATTATCACAAAACTACAGATTTAAATCATAGTTTCAGAAAACTACAGATTTGCTATATAAATTTCAGCAACATATGCATAGAATCTATAGTTTTGTGATAAAATAAATATAAAATCTATAGATAAATTAGATACAAAACCTGTAGTTTTGTGAGAAATTAAATACAAAGTTTGTAGCTTTATGAAAATATGGCTTAAATCTGTAGTTTTGTGATAATATTGACAAAATATATGTAGTTTTGTGAAATTTACTCTATTATATTTATCATACTTTTTAATAAGGCAAATGGTTAAGGTTGATGTTAGAAGTCAATGGTATCAGTATTTTAAAATGAGGAGTATCCCACATAACTTTAATTAAAATTCAAATTGTATTCCAAATCCAAATTACTCTTGTCAGCTGAAGCCATATGAAAATAATTCCCTTATATTTGCTCTCAACCACTGCCTCCGACAATGATAAGGACATGCTTGTGATGCCCATATGTTCCAGTCACTCACAGTACCATAACAAATCCCAAACGAGTATTTGAATTTTCTGTCTAAAATAACTAGCAGAATATAATTTGGATCGGTAGAAATAAGAATAGAGCAGTTAGTAGGGAATGGGGAACAAATTAGACAACCAATTATGTGAGAAGTCCTCTCGACAGTCAAAGCGGAATATATCAAACTAATTGGACCTAGGTTTAGGCCAGATCATGGGTTTAGGCCAAATATTTTGGACCAAAATTCAGACTTAAAAAACATGAACAAAACTAAAAAATAACAAAGACCTGACTCAAACTGACCTGACCAATATATGCATCAGGCTATATTTGGAATGGGAAAAAAAGCTCGGGTTTTTTGGCCCGACATGAACCCTAGAAATGAGCAAGTATATCAAGCACTCAAGGAGAGGGTGCAATTTGAAATGAACGGGAGATGGGGAGGGGGCAGCCCACTCCTCTACCACTTGGGAGGGTGACTGCGGAACCCTAGCCACCCCGCACTGCCACAGCCTCCCCCATCCGAGATACCATTCATCTTGCCACCGCCTGAGCGGGCCGCCTCCAAAACTGTGTGTCCACAAGGAAGGCAGCGGCAGAACTTTCTGACCTGTCATGAGAATGGCAATGTAGGCGGGCGCGTGAGGTTCGCGTGAGCTGCAGGGCTGGGATGGCGGCACACGGTGGCCGCAAGCACTTGCAGGGTGGCGTGGAGGCGTGCAGTGGCTGGGAGCAGCGACGCGCCTATGCAGAGGTGCACGGCCGCCGGAAGCACGCACAGGGTGGCATGGAGGTTTGTGGCCACATATGCCAGGATGAGGGTATGGCAGTGTGTGGTGGCCGGGTTCACGCCCTATGGCCTGATCCAGTTATCCTCGAGCTCTTCTTCTTTGTTCTAGGTGGGCACAGTGGCAGCCATGGCCACGGCCTTCAGGCACATGGCAGCCATGTAAGCACGTGGCAGCGCTCGGGCCAGCGGCGGCGCAGAGGCCAGTGGGTGTGTGGTGGCACGTTGAGCATGGCAGGCGTGCTGCAGCCCCGGTCAGCATGGCCGCACCTGCCAGGCTGGCACATGTGCCAGGAAGGATGTGGCCCGAAGGCTAGCTGGCTGATGACTTCAGCAGCAGGCATCTGATGGATGGCGCATGTGCTGCAGTTGTTCGGTGTAAGGTGGAATTGTGTTGGTGCCTGGACACTCTGCTCGGTGTGGCTGAGGCCGCCACAGCCACGAGGTGAGGTAACTTTGGACTCCGAGAAATCTTGCATGGTGATTCGCCAGTGCCAGCAAGGACAAATATTGTTGAACTTCGTTTCCTCATTGGAGGCATTGCTGTGGTGCTCAGCTTCCTCACCCAAGACATCTTCATTGGTGAAATCCCAAATCCAGCTAGCCAGATCGGGTGACGATGGTGTCATTGACATCATCTCCTGCTTGAAGGTGTCAGCTCGGAGGAGCTATTTCCCGCTAGCACCAGTGTGTCAGATGTTTAAGCAGCAACGATGACACTGCTTGGTGAAGTCGGATCCTCCTCATGGTTCTTTCTTTTTCAAGCCACAGTATGCTGTGATGCTTCTGTTTGCAGCGGATCTCGTTTGACATTTCTTGCATGAGGAAGTAGGCTGTGATGCTTCTGTTTGCAGCGGATCTCGTTTGACATTTCTTGCATGAGGAAGTAGGAGCTGCTGGGTTGCATGGGCAATGTGCTCAGCAAGGATGACCCGGAGCAGGTTCTTTAGGTGCAACCTTGCTTGTGTGCAAGTGCTCAGCAAGGATGACCCGGAGTAGGTTCTTTAGGTGCAATCTTGCTTGTGTTTTGGAATGTGATTGAGTCAAGGCTAATGTTGGTTGCGATGAAATCAGAGCTGCTGCATCACATGGTGATGAGCTTGGGTGATGATGACATGCGACGGGTTCTATCCTGTTTTCGCCGAGCTTGGGGTTGTTTCTCATTTTTGCGGAGGCATGTAGTGGCCTCCATCGTCGTAGAAGTGTACGTTGCTGGTCTCCTGCGGTTCATTCCATGGTCACTAGGAAACTTGCATGTTCTCTTAGCTAGTTCTTTTTTCTTTGTTCTATAGTTATACGGTTTAGCCTCGTTTCTCTTAATATAAGGTACCTTTCTTGTATATTATATATGCCAAAACAAAGTTTCGGGTCTTTTGAAAAAAAAAATAAACAGCACTCAGATTGTTGTATATAAGTCAAACAGGCCTCTATATGACACATTTACTTCGTACAGCTTTCTAAGTGTTATCTCTATTGGCTTATAAACAGTATAGATGATATTTTTATGAGTCGTGAGAAGAGCCTACGTATTGTTGTGATCTGTTTCAAGATCTTTTCTCTTTTGTAACCAAGGTTATGAATGGAAAATTAAGAATCAAGTCTAAGAAAAACATTAATGACAAATAGGGCACCCAACCTACTAACAAATAGTCCCTCCGGTTCCATATATATTTTTTTTTTACATTTTGTACAACGATACGGTCTTCGAAATGCAAATTTGACTTCTATTTTTCAGAGAAGTTTTTATTGAAAAGTGACCTATGTATATTTTTATGAAAGAATTTTTTTAAGACAAATCTAATCATATAATTTTCACATTTTTGAATTTAACAATTTTGAAGTTATTTGTAGTTTATATTTACAGTGATTGACCAAAGTCTTATACAAAACGACAAAATTATGAAACAGGAGGGGGAATTCTGCATTACCATAAACTGTATTGCAATATTAAGATGCAGCCAATCCAATGATTTTTTCTAGATCGAGAACATGTCTGAGTATGTGAGTGACGAGCCAAAATGTCACATAAGTTGCTATAATATTTTGGATAGACTCCCGATCAAAATAAAAGTATTTTTTTCTGTTTGAAAAAGAAAAATATGTGGGTGCACACATATTAGAAAAAAAATCTTAAAATAAATCACTAATGGGAGTCAATGAGGATACATTAGAATTCATATGGCACTAATATTTTATAATACATGACTACTAAAATATTAGTTACTACCATCTATATATCATTGCTGGTTTTCCAAAGAAATAGCGCACAAGCAGACTTTCGCTGTCAGTTACGGAATCGGCAGCAGTATAATAGGTGCAACATCAAATATTATTGAACCTACAAATAGAAAAAAAAACTGTTTCCTAAATGCACCCCTATTAATTCACATAATACACAAACATTGAAAGTGTTATCTGGTCCACAGTGCATCCAAACAGGTTGGTCCAAGAATCTAATTATAATTCAGCAAAATCGATCAAAATGGGTTCTTAGGGAATTTGTGTACACCAGAAATTTTAGCCCCAGTAAACTCTAACGTTCCTTAAATTTAAATATTACATGTGTCCAAACTTACGTTATCTACATATTAATTGTGGATAATGTTATGATCATGAGTTTAAAAATCATCATTTTTTACATCGATGGTGTTGACAGTTTGATAGGAGGTTTCAGAAATTATAATAAGACTTAAATTTAAATACTCCAATATTAGAAAGGAACTTTTTACACCTTATTTCCAATTTCAAATGTTAGGAAGTAGTTACATTTGATGGTAATCCCGTCGATGTTGAAAGGCAATGTGTTAGCCAAAAGTAGTACCTTGAATGACCGGCTTCTGGCTTGTACCTATCATATATACGACTTTAGTCTCTTTGAAATCCAGATGATAGATTCTGCTTATTGCTTCTAAACTTATGCAAATTAATAAGAGTCATGGTTGTATGTCATTAGGTATTCAGTTTCTAAACTAGAACCGAGGTCAAAGCTAACTAGCAGGTTCATATTCATTTTGCCAAAAAGAAACGAAATATGTTTGTTCAGATGCACCTACTTTACTATTTTTCTGACGTTGTGTATAATCTTCTAGTTTTTTACAGGTACTTCATTGTAATCGATGATATATGGAATTCCTCAGATTGGAACAATATTAGATTGGCTTTCCCAGACAATAACTGTGGCAGTATTATATTGACAACCACAAGGGACCATTCTGTTGCTCTTACTTGTTGCTCTGACATAAAGTATGTTTATAAGATGAGGCCACTTAGTGAGGAAGACTCAATGATATTGTTTTCTCGTAGAGTATCCCGCTTTCAAGAAGATTGCACTGATGGATTTGATGACCTTTCAGCAGAAATTCTAAAAAAATGTGGTGGGTTGCCCCTTGCAATTATCAGTCTAGCTGGTCGACCAAAGACGGAATGGGAGTCTGTACGCAAATCTTTGGGCTCCATGTTTCAAGGAAATCCTCGTCTAGAAGATATGAAGCGGATATTGGACCTTAGCAATAAAACTCTTCGTCCTGATCTTAAGACATGCCTGATATATCTTTGTATGTACACAGAGGACCATATCATCTCAAAAGAAGATTTAGTGATGCAGTGGATAGCTGAAGGTTTTGTCAGTCAAAGTCATAGTCTAGAAGCTGAGGATGTTGCTGGGAATTACTTCAATGAGCTAGTAAACATGAGCATGATTCAACCTGTTGCCATAGACCAAGATAATGAGGAGGTTGTTAGCTGCAAGGTACACGACATAATGCTTGATCTTATCAGAGAGAAGTCTGCGGAAGAGAACTTGAATGATGTAGGAGACGATCCACAAGCCTTAGCTAGACTGCACAAGAGGATCCGACGAGTCTCCATCTACTACGATGGAAAGGGGGCGCAGCCAGCAATCAGTGGATCCTTGTTTCAGGTTCGATCAGTCATGGCCTTCACAAGTGTTTGGGTGCCTTCATTTCAAAAGTTCTAGTATGTCCGAGTTCTATTCCTTGATTTCCAGGCATATTTGTTTGATTTATCACCCGATTGGCAAGAAAAAAAAAAAATAGGACGGGCACGGCAGTTAGATCTTACAGCTCTGTGTGGGTTATTCCTATTGAAATACCTAAGTATAATAACCAGTGGTAACGTTAATCTCACTCGTCAGCTTTTTGGTCTGCAATATCTGGAGACAATCGTCGTTTCTAGGCCATTCTCACCCCCTACAAGAGCATTCATTCCAGAAAGCATCGCTCCATCGCACCGGCTACGACATCTGGCCGGTTATCATTGGAGTTTAGTTATCAACGGGAATATTGGCAACTTTAAATCCATTCGTACCTTGAAAGGATTTGATATTGCCAAGAGCTCGCTGGAAAGTATCAAGGGACTTGGCGAGCTAAACAGTTTGAGAGATCTTCAAACGGTCATAGGTACCCGCTTGAAGGATGATGACTTTTCCGCATTGCTGAATGCCTTGCGCTCTTCACTTGAAAAACTAGCATGTTCCGCATGCCTCCATACCTTTGTTATTACACCTTTATTACAAAGAGTTAATTACAATAGTGACTGGAGCATGCTGTCCCGGTTCTCGCACCATCTTCGGAGGCTTAGAATCGGTACAACCATTCCCAGGCTACCCAAGCGGTTAGCACGGCTCCGGAACCTCTGCTACTTGGTACTTGTGGTTCACAAGGTGGTGCCCCAGGATGATGGCATTGGTGTTCTTGCAGGGTTGCGCTACCTTGTCCAACTTCGCTTGGACATCCTAGAACATCCAGGAGTAATCCGTATCCACGGCCCAGCTGCTCTGACATTTCCAGCTCTCAAATTGCTAGACTTGTCCGGCTGGGATAAGATGCTGCTCCCGGTCTTCGAAACAGGGGTCATGCCAAAGCTCCAGGATCTTCAAGTACGTTCCGAGCCTCTTGACTTGGAAAAATGGTCGGAATGGGCGTCTGGTGGTATGGGGCGCCTTCCAGCTAGCGTCAAACAAGTCAGAGTAAATGCTTCCTGGTGGAATTTTGGTGACCACAGCACGTCTGAAGTGGGTGACATCAGCACGCAGGATAAAGATGCCGCAAAGGCTGCAATGACAAGTTTGTTTAACAGACACCATCCGGCAATCAACTTGATCATTATCTGAAGGTAACTGAAGCTTTCCAGTTGTGGGTGTAGGTGCAGAATGTCTATATTGGGTATGTCTGATTTCCTATTCCCTGATTCAGTATCAATATTTCAACAAGTGTCACAGGGGATTGTGGTAGGATGCCAGGTTCCTCATCTCAGGAATATAATACCCGTCCCAGAAACGGAACAACTTCGTCCCCATAGGATTAAAATCACCCTTATGTAGTGTATCATGTACCCCGACCACGTCTCCCTGATCGTCCAATCCGGAATCTTTTGTGACACTTATTTCAACTGGTGATATATATGCACAAGCTCCTCCTTTCCTTTCTTTAAATAAGATCTTTGATGGAAATACAAAGCTTGTGATCTGCAATATGACTTGTCTAATATTTAGTTAAACTCGTGACATGTCTGATGAAGATATTGGTATATGATTGCCCTTTGTAAATGTCAACTTGTGATATAAATTTGGTACAAAATAGATTGGAGACTTGAAATTGTCTGAATTGTGTTGCAGGTAAACATGACGTCAAGAATTTATTTTCTTTTGTGATGGTTCATGGAAATGTGGATTACTATAATTATATTTAAAATATCTATAAGTCAAAGTTGGATGCGCTATCATCCTTTATATTTTGGGAAATATAACAATTGTCGGCGAATGTTGACCAAACAGTGACCCTGTATGTGTCGGGAAATATAATAATTGTTGGCAAAGGATTTACTAGCTGCTTCTACCATGACTATTTATAAAGTGTCGAGGTAAGCATTGCTGACAGTTTACTAACCGGTTAAGGCATCATTTGTCGACTGTAGAAAGTGTTCGTAAAAGTTGAAAATAGTATAGTGACTAAACCACACAGGCGTCAGCTCTTCCTCGGCCTTGATCTAATCTTGAAGCAATATTCCATGAACAGATCATCCTTATGAAGAAGCCAACTCTGGATTCTTGAGATAAATGGTGGGTGAACATACATCAAATGAGTTGGTCTATGGTTCTCAAGCAATCACCGAAGCTCTAATGGGTATGAAGCTAACACTGTACATGACCACTAAGGTTTCACTCATCAGGAAGTACACTCTTCGCTGAGAGGCCCCCCCCTCTTGTATTAAATGGTTCCAATATTTAGTACACTATCCTTTCCCACACATCTTTTTCTAGGCGTGTACACCCTCTTTTCAGCGCCGCCATTTGGCGTGGACAACACTGAGCTCCACCATTTACTACGCCAGGTCATGCCCATACTTGGCTCATGATTGTACTATAATCATGGGTTGCTGCTCCATGAACCCGTTCTTTGATTTGGGTAATGAACGAACTAGGGATAGTGTCAGCACAACCCCACCACCCTAAGCAACCGATCACCCAAATCCCTAAGTTCCATGTTGCTAAAAGATTCAGTTTTAATCATCATGTAACAAATGATACATTTAGTCTAGTTTCCATATTTCTTCATCCCAATATAAGCATGGTTAAGCGATAATCTACCATCACTAATATAACAGAAACTAAGTTGATAAGGAATAACCTGGAATACTAGTAAATCTTAGCATAGGCGCGCATTCATTTGACACAAACATGCATACTATAGATAGACGTTTAAAAGCATAAGCACAAGATGTTCATGAACACTTCTTTCTTGTTCCGTGGAAAAGCTTTCAATGGTCATAAATTCGTGGTGTTGGAATTCCTCTTAGAGCGGATCCGATACGTACTCGCCTATCACACACAAACATAATGCAATCAAATCCATGCATAAAGACATATGGATTTTAGTATAAAAACTCTATGGTGGTTTTGGTGCAAAAATGTGAAAAGTTATGTTACTTTTAAGATTTGAGGACCTAGTTATAATTAAATAAAAGTCGGAGGACTTACATGTAATTTAGTAAATTAAAAACTTCAGGGACCGAAATGAAAATTATTAGTTGGTAGGGTTTATTTTATATATAATATACTAAGTTATATGGACTAAATTGTAATAGTAAATTTTCTAAAACTATTTCATTATTATTACTATTATTCTCTCCTAATAAATAAGTTTGTAGTCCATCCCATTTTTTTGGTTTCACAAATTCTATTCTCAAGGGTGGATCCAAAGGTTAGTCCAAGTGGGCCACAGACTACCCTGAATTTTTTTTTTGATAAAAGGCATCCCGTGCCCTGCTTGTATAGAAAGCAATCAAGTGAAAATGTTCACAAAGTATCCAACTGGGGAAGAACAGCCAGCAAAACAAAAGAGCCAGGCACAACTGAGCTCAATCAAAATAGCGAATGTATTAACTTAAAATGACTAGAACCACGAGACAGGCATATCACCTAAACCTACAGCACCACAATGCAGAGGCCAGCTCTTGTTTGGATTTAAAAAAGTTCAGCTTTGGTAGCAGTTACGGGCTGCAGGCCCAAAAGGATGAGGCCCAGCAAGGAGGCACACATGAGTGGATAAGAATTTGTTAGTTAAAGATTAGATTGTTTAGGGTTTGTTTTACTTGGTTTAGGGTTTGTTTTTAGGCTATAGCCCTACTGTCTATATAAAGCAGATAGAAGATCCATTAAAGTTAATCTTTTCAAGCTCAATTGTAGCCGTGGCTAGGAACGTGTCTCAGCCCGGTGGTTTCTCTACCACAAAAATTAGTATTCAGAGACTAGCACCATCGCATTGCCTCAAAGGCCGGCGCCGTAGATCCTGTGGCCACCACCACAATGTCTTCAAAGCTCGATCTCCTTGCCATGATGGAGAACTTCTGTCGGAGCTTAGATGACCATGACGAGAGGGCGCTGATAGCCAGTCTTACCATCGTCGATCGACGTGGAGCTGCCGGCATCGCATGGGAAGGCAGAAATCAGCGAGGCAACGGAGTCCGCTCCACTAATTAGTGCCATCGCTGTGCAGCCATCTCTCCAACCATCAGGCCCGATCAGTTTAGATCGATCCCTGATCTCTCCATCACATCGTCGGCTCCATCGATCGTCGGGAGTCATGGACCTGCCTCTCCTCCAAGCCGCCATGTCTCCACTGACCCTCGAGGCTGCCAGCTCCAAGCCGGCTTTACTGCCTGTGGCCGGATCTGTTGACCTTGGCAGTCAACACGCCGCTGCCACCATGAATGCAGGAAGCGTTCCAAGCCGCGCCATCGTATTAAGATGTCACCGCCATTAGCACCGCATTGTCGTCCTCCGGCTGCAGCAAAGAAAGAAGCAAAAATATGGGGGAGTACGGCTCCTTCAGTCCCCAGACACCGACTTCTGCAAGTACAATGTCATCGGCAGGGCCCAAATGACACACACCAGCAGAGTCTAGGAGATGTACCAGGCGGCAGCTGCACCATTGACACCATCACCGATGCTGCGACCGTCACCAGCGGCACTGCTAGCTTCATCCTTGGGGTGTCATCTTTCCCATTTGCAGGTCATGTAATTGCGTCATGATGGCTACCAGGTACCAAACTGCAGCGGGCAGCTGCAACACATGCAAGGCGAGTAGCTTTGCCGACCACATTTGATGCAGAAGCTACAATCTGCACCTATGCCGACCTAAATTGCTATAGCTTGTGGATGAGCTGTTTGTTGGGGAGGAGGGAAATGTTATAGGCTGCAAGCCCAAAAGGAGGAGGTCCAGCAAGGAGGCGCACATGATTGGATAAGAGTTTGTTAGTTAAAAATTTAGGGTTTGTTAGTTTAAAGATTAGGTTGTTTAGGGTTTATTTTAGTTGGTTTAGGGTTTGTTTCTAGGTTATAGCCTTGCTTTCTATATAAAGCAGGTAGGAGATCCATTGTGAGTAAGCAACAAAGAAGTTAATCTTTCCAAGGGGGTAAGATTACCATCAGTTGTAGCCATCTCAGCCCGGTGGTTTCTCTACCACAACAGTAGCATGGCACTGATGATCTTCTCCACCATCTCAGCATCCTTGATCTTCAGAAGGGGCTTCCATTTCTATAAATTGGATATACCATTGATTAGCACTCCACATGGTTACGAGGGACATAGCCTTGCATAGAAATCCGATTTCTCATATTCCAGATTGCCTACATTACACCTGCAACAAGATAAAGGAATAGTTGTTTCTTTAAACCAAATGAGACCTGCAACCATGCAGATTCTAGAGATCTCATGGATGAGGGGAAGCTAGACCATTCAAGGCAGATTTGAATTTTATATTGGAAAGCTTGCCACATAAAAATTTTAACTTTTAGAGGGAATTTATTTTTCCACAATTTCTCATTAGTGCTGTTAGCGACTCTAAAGGTCATAAACCTATATAGAGAATTAGTTGAGAACCCATGATGTTGTTCAAACACCCATTGTACCATGTCTTGATCGTTTAAAAGGTTAATCTTCAGTAGTTTATTGAGCAGAACTATACATTCTTCCTCCTCTGCAGGCCCTAACATCCTGTGAACAGATATATTCCAATCCTCACCTTTGTGATGCGCCACCAAACTATTTTTGTCTGCACAGATGGCATAGAGATTAGGGAACTGTAGTCTGAGAGGAGTAGAATCAGGCCACACATCTTTCCAGAATCTAGTCCTTGTGCCATCCCCAACCTAATGAATGGCTCCCCATTGAAATATGTTCTTAACTTTATACAAACCACTACAAAACTGTGACCCTCTTGCCACCTTTGAACCAAAGAAATCTCCCCTCGGCATGTATTTGGCTCTCAAGATCTGGCACCACAGATCGTCAGGTTACTCATATAATTTCCATATCCACTTAGCTAGTAAACAATCATTAAATAATCTGGTGTCTAAAATTCCTAATACCCCTGAAGATTTAGGAATTGTGATCTTATCCCAACCTACCATGTGCTATTTGAATTTCCTAGTTGCATCTCTCCAAAAGAATTGAGACCTTATAATATCCATTTTCTTATGCACATTCGGAGGTAGCCTGTAGAATCCC
Organism: Zoysia matrella; assembly: GCA_001602295.1. Classification (NCBI taxonomy): domain Eukaryota; kingdom Viridiplantae; phylum Streptophyta; class Magnoliopsida; order Poales; family Poaceae; genus Zoysia; species Zoysia matrella. Next base: position 42,012 of record BCLG01000051.1, read on the forward strand.
ATGATGAAAGTAGGCAAGCTGGAGACGCACGAGTTGGCCAGAATCAGACTCCCTCCTTTGGAAATGAATTTACCTTTCCAAAGAGCTAGTCTATTCTGGACTTTTTCAGTAATATTAGAGAAAGGAGACTATGCTAAATGTCTGTTGTGGATAGGGATGCCCAGATATTTCAATGGTAAGGCTCCAATCTGACAGTTAAGATTCTGAGCAATTTCATGTTGAGTTTCTGAGTCCATGCCAAAAAAGTATGCTTCAATCTTGTGATAATTGATTTGCAACCCTGTGAGCCATTCAAAACAGTATAGGATAAACTTTAGGTGTAGGATAGAGTCTTTATCACCTTCAGTGAGCAAAACAGTGTCATCTGCGTACTGTATATGTGTAATACCCCCAGGTATAAGATGTCAAAGAATCCCCTTAATCAGATTGCCCTTTTTGGCTTTGTCCAATAAGATAGCTAGAGTGTCTGCCATGATGATAAACATAAGAGGGGAAAGAGGGTCTCCTTGTCTCAATTCCTGATTTGTACGGAAGTATGAGATTCTATGCCCATTGACATTAATGCACACCTGACCACCTTTGATGGTGTGCATAGTCTTCATAATCCAATCCATGGGGAATTTCTTTTCCATATCTTCCTCTACAAAATCCCAATGTACCTTGTCATAGGCTTTTTCAAAGTCAATTTTGAACACCACACCTTTCGTTTTGATCTCCTCAATTCATCCAGAACCTCATGGAGGATCACCACACCTTCCAATATTTGTCGACCTTTAATGAATGCAGTTTGGGATTTGCTAATCACCATGTTAGCTATAGGAGTTAGCCTATTTTCTAGGAGTTTTGGAAAAATTTTGAAATCGACATTTAGTAGACATATAGGTCTGAACTCTTTAATTGTGGCAGCTTCTGTCACCTTAGGAACTAGGGTAATGACACCATACTTCAGTCTCATAAGATCAAATTGGTTACAGTTGCAATCCTGTAGCATTTTCCATATCTCAGGTTTCAAGCAATGCCAAAACTTCTTGAAGAAAGACACCCCAAATCCATTTGGGTCTGGAGCAGAATTTTCTTTCATCCCAAACCCAGCGCATTCTTGTTCCAACCATTTTCTGTCTTCTTCAGATAATGTTAAATGACCAAAAAATTAGAATCCAAGTGTATATGGCGCTTTTCTATGGAGCCAAATAGTTGTTTGTAGAAGTTTATAATGTATTGTTCTAAGTCTTTCTGAACCGAAATTGTCCCATCTTCAGTTTCTAACGAAAGAAAAAAGTTTTTCCTTCTTCTAACATTAGCAGTTGCATGAAAGAAACTGGTATTAGCATCTCCTTCGGTGATTCAATTGGCAGTACCCCTTTGATGCCAAAAGCTCTCTTCCGTAGATAAAAGTTTTTTTAACTCTCGTTCTAGAGAATATCGCCTGAGCCACATAGATTCGTCCGATGAATCTTCATCTAATAAGGCATCCAACTTGTCGAGGTTATTAAGAATCTTGTTTTTCTGCTTTTTACCTGAACTCATAAGATTGGCATTCCAACCACGAAGGAATTGTCTCAGGAAGCTCAAACCCTTGTGCCACCCATTAAGAGAGTAAGAACTCTTGTGCTTCGTAAGATACCCTTCCCATTTAGCACAAATTAACTCATAGAAGCCTTCCTTCTGCAGCCAATGGTTTTCAAAAGTGAAGTGATGTGGTCTAGCAACCAAACTTTCTCCAGAGTATTGGAAAATGGGCCAATGATCTGATCCCACCCTTGTTGTGCTCCATGCAAAACACAGGGGATGTTTAGCTTCCCATTCAGTAGAAACCAAAATTCTGTCAATATTGGACATAATAGGAGACATCTATTTGTTAGTCCAAATAAATCGAAGACCCTTTCTCTTAATTTCCTTAATCTGATGTAAATCAATAAAAAATTGAATTGCTCCATCAATTTAGCATCAGCTACACCATTGCCTTTTATCTTTGGTTGATCTGACTAAACTAAAATCACCACCCATGACAATTGGCAGGTTTGCCTGAATACATTTTCTTGATAATTAGGCTACGAAATCTGGGGACTCCACATGCTTAGGTGGACCATATACTACTATTAGTTTCTATTAGGATCATATACCCCGGGTATCCATGATTTCGGCTCAGTTAACAAAACCAGTCATGAAGAGCGGCCCAGTGCATCACGGGCCGTGAATCGACTCCATCGGGCCTAGACCCGTCCGACCCCAAGGGGTTGGGCATTGCTCCATCCATCAAAACTCAAGGTATGGCAATCGCCTTACCTGACTGACTCTAGGGTCTGGCAACCACCTTTGATGACCAATCCCCCGACAGTACGGAAGATTCTTGACATTGTGCAACAGGCGCTGTCTGCTAGACAGTGAACGGAAAGCTTTGTCCCTCCAACCTTGGCATAGGACAAAGACAAGGACGACGACAAGGAGACCTGGTGCCAAGAAGCCGTCAGGGAATAAACTTTGAGATGCTCGCGACCCCACCTGTCATGGAGCCGCTCGGTTGTGCCAGGAAATTTTTTGGTGCACACCTAGAAAAAACAATTCTAGGTCCACTAGGAAAGAACTGCAGATCCCAACCCCGCACCTTGACAACAAAATGACTAACTGACCCTCCACTTCCGTTTGCCTTGAAATTTAATTTATGTTATATACCTCTCCCCATGCCTGCACCTTCGCACAGGGCTGCCGGCGACTCCAACTACCATAGCATCAGCGCGTCAACATCCACGTCACAGACCGCCACCTCTGCACAGCATTGTGCGGCGACTCCAACTCTCGCAGCACCGGTGTGTCACTGTCCCATCATGGATCCCCACCTCCGCACAGCGCTACGTGACGACTCTAACTCCCGAGCGACTCCAACTCCCGCAGCGATAGGGCGTCTCCGTCCCAATCGCGGACCCCCTCAGCCGCACAGAGCTGAGTGGCGACTCCATCTTCTGCAGCGCCATTGTGTCGCTGTCCCCATCGTGCTCGCTATCCGCGTTGCCGTCCTTCTCACGTCCATTGCTACCTAGCCCCATCCGCGAAGTCCCTTCTGAATTGGAGGTTGTCAACCTGATAGGGACATCAACACCACCAATACATCGTCCTCGCCAACTTCCTGATACAGGTCCAATGACTCACGCCCGTGAATGTCAACTTAATCATCAAGTAAGTTCACTCTAAAGCTCATTTCAACTTCTTTAGAACATGGAGATCCATGTACTCTTGTGTTGTTTAGGAACCAAGGAGAAAACCAACCAGGAGATGGAGTCGCGCAGACTCGATTCGTATCGTAGGTTAACACAAACTTCTAATGCCTATGTAAGATTCATGACCTTTGAAGTCCTCTAAAAGGTATGAATTGATTTTAGTAATTAAATGAACACCATAGGTAACAGTTGTGATTGTAAATTTCACCCTGCAAATCTCTACAACATGGTGGGTTTCTTCGTTGGATGACAAAGGATAATCCTAAGAAGAGTAGTTCTGAATGTCGGAAGACCAAGGCTAAGGACTAGCTAAAGGGTCCATAGGACCACCGATACTATTAAGGGGTCCAAGTCATTCGTCTCATGTTATACGAGTGTTAGAGAGTATGAATGCTCTTAGTTATCTCAGAAAGCACTAAAAATAGCAGAGAAAGCGAAGCCGAAGTCAAGACAAAGACGAAGGTAGCAGAGGAAGCAGTCACCAGACAATTCTATGAGCCTGGAGGAGCCAATCCAGCGAGAGGTGCTTTCTAGAGTCGAAGAGAAGACGTCACCGGACAGTTCAGTGGTGCAATGACTGGACAGTCCGATGAGCTAGAAGCTGAAGTCTAGAAGAGGTATCCCAGGAAATCCAAAAAAGATGGTCACCGGACAGTCCGATGAAGTTATGCACCGGACACTCTGGTGTCATATGGAATGGATTCCAGAGAGGCTGTTTCTCTGGTCTGCGAGAAGACAAGTCACCGGACTGTCCGGTGGGAGCAGTCACCGGACAGTCTGATGATTGGATAAAGCAGTCAGCTTTATGACATCACGTTCCAATGGTTGTTTCATGGCTTGAAGTCTCTTTAAACCGTGGAGGGGGACATTTTGTCATGTGCCTAAGGTCTGAATTGCTGGAGCAAACTTGTGATAGGTCAAAGGACACCATCAAGAGAGCACAAGACAAGATTGGAGATCTTTGGTGCTAGTAGGAGAGTGATAGGGAGTATTCATACACTTTTAGAGCTTGTGGGGCTTGAGAGGAGTGATCTACGTATATTACTCTTGATCTTGGAAACCTAGACCAGCTAAGAGTCGGTGTTCGAGGTTTCAAAAAGATTGTGGAAGACAACGCCAAGTTTGTGAGCGGTTTCGGGTCCCCGCTTGAAAGGGACATCAAGAGTGAGTGCTTGGCCCTTGGAAGCTTGCTCTAGCGCTTGGATATTGTGTGCGACAGTCGGGCCACCAGTGACTTCACTCTGAGAGTGAAGCGTACCCTTGTGAGGATCATTCTGGGAATGATGGGAGGAACCAAGACTCTGATGGGAGTGGTTCAATGAGGATTAGGGAAAGGCGTCTATCTTCCGAGACCTCGGGAAAAATCACTGAGCATTCTCTTAACTCTCTCTCTTTACTTTTCGCATTTCATATTGTTGAGTAGAGTTGATAGGTTGCTTTGTGATTCATCTTGATGGCTATCGTGCTAGTGTTTGCTTGTTGTCTTTACTTATCACTAGCATGGTTAGGGGTCTTGGCCTACTAGAATTGTGTAGGTTGCTCTTGTTGAGGATTGAGTTTCAAAGTTTAAGTTTGTAGTGAGTTAAATCCTATAAGCCCACCGATTTAGGCCCCTCCTTCTTGGTGTCCTTGATTATTATGGACTACCACAACTTCATACGGGCTCCTTTTTAGACGTTCAAATATTTTATGGAAAGCTTATTAAGTCTACTTTCCAATGAATCTGGCCCCGCCTTCATACAACATCAAAATCCGTGCTAATCAACATTTTTTACAGAAGCTGCTGCTTCATCTCAACTTGGGTTAGGCCGTGTACCGAGTTGAGCCCATTAGGGGCGCGTCCTAGGGTTTTAGGATGACTAGACCGCCATCTTCGACTAGACCACCATCTTCTTGCCATCGGAACCCCACTTTTTGTGTTTTCAGATCGAACTCATATTTGATATAGCACTTCAGTGCTTGTTCATCTCGTTCTTGCTTGCTTTACGATTGCTTGCAGAACGAGTACCCTCGTGGCCGACTGATCACGCTCCACAAGTTCACGCTGACCCTCTGGAATCGATGTATCAATCGTTATGGTGCAACATTGTGGATAGTTGTAATCAGGCCGTGAACGTCACTTCTTTCAACCAATCGTGATTGCCATCTCAATCGAAAGATCAGGACCAAAGTTCGCATCACGTGGCATCAGAGCTCCAGGTTGCTCGATGAGAGATTTCAGATCCAATCTGTTATTTACCTACATTTCAAGAAAGCTAAAAAAATACTCCCTCCATTCACTTTTAACTGTTATTCTAACTATGGTGCGAGAATTAAGAAAAAGGATTGAAAAGAGAGAAAGGTGTATTGGAAAGAGAGAAAGTATATCAGGAAGTGAGAAAGGTGTGTTGGGAAGAGAGAAGTTTGTTGAGAAGAGAGAAAGTGTATTGGAAAGTGGGAATGACAAGTATTTGAGAATATATTTGAAGGCTAGAATGACAAATAAAAGTGAATAGATGGAGTAGTAGATTTGTTTCATATTCCCATAGCCTCTTTAGCTTGTTTATTAGTACCGTATAGTTAGGGCTTGTTGAGTCTTCGGGTACATGGTTGTGTCGAGTTGCTATTCCTAGTGTCTAGTCCTTTACAGATTTGAGTTCATGTTACACACGTGAGTCACATTTAAATCTTCAAAATCAGTATAATCACCATCCCTATTTTTGTTTCACTACATTTGGTAAGTTTATGCACGTTCTTGGATCGGAACTACAAAAGACGGATGAAATAAACTCAGATCCGTGTTTGTTAGAAAAAAATTCAGGTAACACATTTTGTTGCAGACGAAAACAACCATATCACTGTGATCCATTGCTTGTTTGTATTGTTTTTGCACAATTTGAAAAGATCTCCGCGTTGGCTTTCCAAAAAATGCACACTTGCAAAAAAATCACCTGAGCACGTCGCAATCACAAAAGAGATCTAACATCTCCTATCCATACTTTATTGTATCTAAAAAAATAGAGAGAAAGAAAAAAAGAAAAAATTAGAGAGGGTTATTTTTTTCAACAGTTTTCTTTTTTGTGACCTTCCTTTGTGTCCAGGCTTGTGTCTCTAGCACAGGTTTTAGCATAGGTCCAACACGGTAACCGCTTTGAACAATTACTCAACTTGCTTTTAACTAATGTGGTACTAGTATTTTCCTTGTGTAACAGTTCCAGCCGTCCTATAGCTCCAGGTATATCCCACTACATCTAGACATTGTTGTGCAGCAAAGCTGATACACTCATTTCTTCATTGTCGACTTGTTGGTAGCCGTCGCCCTCCTGTTGAGCAAGGTGAGAATTGGTAAGAGCTTGTGTGAACGGGTTGAGAGTAAGAGCTTTGCACTAGCTACATCCTAGTAGTGTTAGGGAGTCTTTTCTATTCACTTGTTTTTCTTTTTGTGTTGTGCATCTAACCATGTCAGGCTCAGGAGGTGATGGTGATCCGCATTCCCCTCGTACAAGAGGCATCATACAACATTTTAGCGAAGTGACTAATGAAAGGTTGGGAGCATTAGAGACCACATAGATCTAAGGCAACAACCAGCTTCCTGCATTGGGGACTTCAGTTGCTACAGTAAACACCAACATCGTTGTTGTATTGAGCGGTTGGATGACCATAATAATGGTGATGGAAACCCACCACCGGGCAACAAACAACAATGGAGGTGACGCTGACGGGGATAACTTCGATGAGTATTCTACTGATACTAAACAAGATGATCAAGAGGTTCGTCATCACTAGCGGTTGTGTCGCCAAGATATGGTACACGCAATAATGATGATGCTTTTGGTAAGATTAAATTTAAGATACCTCCGTTTGATGGTGCATATTATCCTGATGCATACATTACTTGGAAAATTGCTGTTAATCAAAAGTTTGTTTGTCATAAATTTCCTGAGAAAAAAAGAGTTAGGGCTACTACTTGTGAGTTCATTGATTTGCTTTTGTTTGGTGGATAGAACTTGGTAAGAAAAATCCTAATAACATACCACAAACTTGAGATGCTTTGAAATGGGTCATTGGCTAGATTTCTTCCTTACTACTTTGCGCGTGATCTGTTAATTAAGTTGCAACAATTGAGACAGGGTGCTAAAAGTGTAGAAGAATATTATCAGGAGCTGCAAATGGGTACGCTGCATTGTGAGATAGAGGAAGATGAGGAGGCAGCGATGGTAAGATTTTTTGCTGGATTAAATCCGGAGATACAGGACATTCTTGCTTATAAAGATTACAATAATGTAATGTAACCCTATGGTTTCATCTTGCTTGTAAAGCTGAATGAGAAGTGCATGGACGACGCGTAAATTTAAGGTTTAATGTTTGTGTAGGTAGAGCTAATTCGTGGCAACCGTCCACGACCACTACTCCGACTCAATGTTCTCCACCACCGTCTTCCTCCCCGACTCGTGCCATGCCGTCGGCATCCGACACCATCAAGAAGCCACAAATTTCTTTTACCAATTCAGCAAGTCGAGCACCCATGCCATCAAAGGCTAGTACAGTCCCTGCCGAGAGCACAACATCAGTAGCCTTTACAAGGTGAACTAGAAATGTACAGTGTCACCGTTGCAAGGGCTATGGACATGTACAGCGCAACCGACCAAGCAAGCGTGTTCTCATTGTTAAAGAGGATGGCAAGTATTCATCCTCTAGTGATTTAGATAAAGATACATATGTTGCACTTGTAGCTGACTATGCAGGTAACGAAGACCTTCCTGAAGAGCATATTGGTGCTGATGAGGCGGATCACTATGCAACCCTCATTGTGCAGCGTGTGCTTAGTGCACAGGTGGAAAAAGCAGAGCAATATCAGCGACACATATTGTTTCAAACAAAATGTGTCATCAAGGACTGTTCATGCCGCGTGATCATTGATGGAGGCAGATACAATAACTTGGCCAATGGCGATATGGTGGAGCAGCTTGCACCTAGCACCAAACTGCACCCTCATCCGTATTACATTTAATGGCTAAAAAACAATGATAGAGTCAAGGTAACCATATTGAGCGCATTAATTTTGCTATTGGATCATATCATGATATTGAATGTGATGTTGTACCTATTCAAGCTTGTAATATTCTGCTAGGTAAAACTTGGAAATTTGATAGGGATTTTATACATCATGGTAGGTTAAATTGGTATTCATTTTTGCAGCATGATAAGAAAATTGTGTTGCATCATGTCTCTAGAAGCGATTGTGCGTGACGATGTAGCTGAAGCAGCAAAAGCTAAAAGTAAGAAACTGAAAATGCCAAATTTGTTGTTGATAAGAATAATGAGATATGTTTGAAAGGAAAATGCTCGCTTGCTACTAAATCTGATATTAATGAATTGACTGCTTCCATTTCTGATGTCTATGCATTGGTGTGCAAAGATGCTTTGAGTTCAATTCACAATATGCGACGTTCTTTGCCCTTGCTGTTGCTAACCTTTTGTAGGAGTATTCAGATGTTTTTCGAAGTGAATTTCCTCCAGGCCTGCCACCTGTTCGAGGGATTGAGCACCAGATTGATCTTATTCCTGGTGCCTCATTGCCCAACCGTGTGCCATACAGGACCAATCCGGAGGAAACTAAGAGATTCAGCGCCAAGTGCAAGAGTTACTCGACAAAGATTTTGTGCGTGAGTCTCTTAGTTGTTGTGATGTGCTAGTTATTTTGGTGCTAAAAAAAAATGGAACCTAGCTCATGTGTGTCGACTGTAGAGCTATTAATAACATCACTATTTGATATCATTACCCTATTCCACGATTAAATTGAGTAGTACTATACTATTTTTAAAGGTTTATTTGCGTAGTGGTTACCACCAGATTCACATAAAATTGAGAGATGAATGGAAAATTGCTTTCAAAACTAAGTTCGGGTTATATGAGTGGTTAATCATGCCTTTTAGGTTAACTAATGCATCTAGCACTTTGGTGCGACTAATGAATGAGGTTTTGCATGCTTTCATTGGAATTTCGTGGTGGTATGTTTTGATGATATATTGATTTACAGCAAGTCTATGGATGAGCATCTTGATCACTTACATGTGGTTTTTAACTCTATGTAATGCACATTTATTTGGTAATCTAGAGAAGTGCACCTTTTGTACTGATCGAGTTTCTTTTCTTCGATATGTTGTCACTCCACAGAGAATTGAAGTTGAACAAGCAAAGGTTGAAGCTATTCAAGGATGGCCTGTTACAAAGTCCATCACCTAGGTGCGTAGTTTCTTAGGACTTGCTGGATTTTACCGTCGCTTTGTGAAGGAGTTCAACGCCATTGCTGCGCCGTTAAATGAGCTTACCAAGAAGGAAGTGCCTTTTTTTGGGTGAGGCACAGGAGAACGGCTTCAACATATTGAAAAGTAAGTCGACAAATGCACCTCTACTCCAACTTCCAGATTTTAGTATGACTTTTAAGCTTGAATGCGATGCTAGTGGAATTGGTTTGGGTTGTGTTTTGCTGCAAGAAGGAAAACTTATTGCATATTTTAGTGAGAAATTAAGTGGGCCTATGCTGAATTATTCTACCTCTGATAAGGAATTGAATGCTCTTGTTTGAAGTTTAGAAACATGGAAACATTATTTGTGGCCAAAATGATTTGTCATACATTCTGGTCATGAATCATTGAAACATATTCATAGTCAAAGCAATTTGAATTATAGGCATGCGCCAAATGGGTTGAATTTATTGAGTCTTTTTTTTTTATGTTATGAAACACAAAAGGGGTAAAGAGAATGACATTGCTGATGCTTTGTCTAGACGATATACCTTGTTGACACAACTTGATCATAAAATCTTTGGGTTAGACAAAATTAAAGATCAATATGTGCATGATGCTGATTTCAAAGATGTGTTGCAGCATTGTAAAGATGGAAAGTCATGGAACAAGTTCATCCTCAGTGATGGGTTTGTGTTTAGGGCCACCAAGCAATGCATTTCAGCTAGCTCTGTTTGTTTGTTGTTACAAGAAGCACATGCAGGAGAGCTGATGGCACATTTTGGAGGGTTGGTCACTTCTTTTGTCCTAAGATGAGACAAGACATAGAGAGGTTTCTTTCTCCCTGCACTACATGTCAAAAGGCTAAGTCATGATTAAATCCACATGGTATGTATATGACTCTACCAGTTTCAAGCGTTCCTTGGGAAGACATTTCTATGGATTTTGCATTGGGATTGCCTAGGACTAGGAAGGGACGTGATAGCATTTTTGTTGTCGTGGATAGGTTTTCAAAATGGCACATTTCATCCTCTGTCACCAAAACTGATGATACTAATCATATAGTTGATTTGTTCTTTAGAGAGATTGTTCGTTTACATGGTGTGCCAAATACAATTATCTTTGATCGTGATACCAAATTTCTTAGTCATTTTTGGAGAATGTTATGGGCTAAGTTGGGGACTAAGCTTTTATTTTCTACCAATTGTCATTCCAAAACTGATGGTCAAACTGAGGTTGTGAATCAAACTTTATCCACTGTGTTAAGGGCCATTCTGAAACAAATTAAAATGTGGGAAGAATGCTTACCTCATAGTGAGTTTGGTTATAATAGTTCACTGCATTCTACCACAGAGATGTGCCTTTTTGAGATTGTTTATGGTTTCATGCCATGTGCTCCTATTGTTTTAAAGCCTTTGCCAACATCTGGAAAGCTAAATTTTGATGTTGAGCAACATGCTGAGTTGATGCTAAAACTGCATGAAATAGCTAAAGAAAACATAGAGCGCATGAATGGTAAATATAGGATTGCTAGTGATAGAGGTAGAAAGCAATTATGTTTTGAACCAAAATATTTGGTTTGGTTACATTTAAGAAAGGATAGATTTCCAGAGTTAAGAAAGTCTTAGTTGATGCCTGGAGCTGATGGACCTTTTAAGGTGTTGTCAAAAATTAATGAGAATGCATATAAGCTTGATCTGCCCATAGATTTTGGTGTTAGTCCTACATTTAACGTTGTATATTTAAAGCCATATTTGGGAAAAGAAGATGAACTAGAGTCGAGGACGAATCAAATGCAAAAAGGGGGGTGATGAGGACATCAACACCATCGATACATCTTCCTCCCCTACACCTATACAACTTCTAGTTACAGATCCAATGACTCGTGCCCGTGCAAATCAACTTTATCATCAAGTAAGTTCACTGTTAAGCTCATGTTTAAATTCTTGACAACATGGAGATTCGTGTACTCTTGTGTTGCTTAGGAACCAAGTAGAAAACCGACTAGGAGATGGAGTCACGCATGCTGGATTCGGATCGTAGGACAACACCAACTCCTAACACCTGCCGGAACTTCATAGCGGCTCCATTTTGGGCGTTCAAGTACTTCTTGGAAATCTTATCAAGTCTACTTTCTAATGTATCCGGCCCCACCTTCGTACGGCGTCGGAATCAACATTCTGTTACAGAAGCTGCTGCATCATCCCAACTTGGCTCGTCTACTGAGTTAAGCCCATTAGGGGCAAGTCCAAGGGTTTGAGGACAATCCCAGCACCTCCTAGCCATCGACCACCCTATTTAAAGGCCTCATCCGCCATCAAGAATACTAGGGTTTTGATAGACTGAAGTTTAGCCATCGCTACTTCGCTTGCAATGCGCATGTCGACTAGACCACCCATCTTTTTGCCATCGGAACCCTACCTTTTTTGCTTTCGGATTGAACTCATATTTGATCTAGCAATTCAGTGCTTGTTCATCTCCTTCTTGCTTGTTCTACGATTGCTTGCAGGACGAGTGCCCTCGTGCCCGGTTGATTGCCCTCCACAAGTTTGAGCTCACCCTCTAGAATCGGTGTATCAGCCGCTAGGGCGCAACATTGTGGATGGTTGTAGTCGGGCCGTGAATGTCGCTTCATTCCACCATTCGTGATTGCCACCTTTATTGAAAGATCGAGACCGAACCTCGCATCACAATCTCTACTCGAACTCCTCGTATGTGACCGCTAGATAGGCGAAGTCGGAGAGATTGTTTTCATTTACCTCACTAGGGAGTTGGAGACCTACAGTGACATGGCCTACATGGATGCTGCTTGCGAGCTCTGCGTCGAAATCCACTGCGTTTCGGCGTCGAGTTGAGGCAGACCACCATGCCGGCCAGCATTATGCTGTCTCATGCTGCTGCTTCGCCATGCAGCACTACTACTGAAACAAAATCAGATTTATCTTTTTCTCTTTCAATCGGATGGGTGGCGTATAAGGACAAGCTCATAATATTTTTTTACCTGCCACTTTTTTCTTTAAATGAAAACTGGATATCCATACTAAGAAATTAGTCCTGAATATGTATGATAGCCACCAGGAGGTAATAAGAAGTATTTTATTTTAAAAAAATATCAGAGCATGAAAAAGGTGCCCAGCATTTATCTTCAGTGGGGAAGGCACTAAAATGGTGACCAAGAATCACATGGAAATTACCTGACTTAATGAAGTATGAGTTATTTCTTAGTTCATTATTTAGGACATAAATTTTTAATTAATTTATATTAACTATATACATGAATTAGTTACATTTGTGTTCCTTGTACCCCATCGTGTTTATTCATGTTGTGATACCTACATTGTATTTTTATCAAAATAAGAATGCATCACATTGTCTTTCCGTATCGGAAAAGGATTGCATCACTTGCCCTGCTCGTAGCGTAGCATGGGCACTGGGACTAATAGAGGTATTAATACTATAACTAATTTTTTTTGTTAGTATTATTATCAAAATTATTATTAGGATTGTTAGCATTATTATTAGTAATTATGAAGTTATCACTATTATTATTTTATTAAAAAACTTATGATGTCATGATGACACAATGGCAATGTCATCTACTTTTTCTTATCTATTATTTTTGTTGGTGTTTTGTATCGCTGGCACAATAGAAGTTGAGGTGGCCTAGCCTACAGGAGACAAAAGATTTTTGGCTGATTCGGGCCGTCATGGAGAATAATACACTACGTTCAAGGGTCGGGATGTATCCAATATGCTAAAGAATGGATTGCAATGGCGATAGAGTTCTTGCTCGAGCAAGAACCCTAAAGCATGAAGAGCGTGCGTATGCTTTTTCTCTATTCCTCTGTGTCTCTCTAAGGATCCATGGTCGTGGCCTTATATAGGGACTAGACCGGGGTTACATGGCTTGGAGCCTACGCAACCGGCGACCCCCTAATAGGTAGGGCCGCAAGCATCTTAAAGTTTATTCCTTGACGCCTTCCAGGTGCTAGGTCATCTTCGCCTTTGTCCTTTCCCTAGCACTAAAGTGACATAGTCAGCTTTTCTTTCACCGTCTAGCACACTGCTTCTACCATACAGTGTCAAGAATCTCTGTACTGTCAGGGGCTGGCATCGAAGGCGGTTGCCAACCCGAGGGTCGGATAGGTAAGCCGGTTCCCGACCTTGAGTTTGAATGAAAGTTGTAATGTCCGAACGAGCCTTGCCCTAATGGAGTTGGTTCGTGGCCTGGGATGAGATGGGCCGCTCTTTGTTGTTGGGCTTGTTGATTGGGCTGAAATCATGGATACCCAGAGTATACGAGCCGTTTGCGAATTGGTTGAGGCGGTGCGGGACTAGACTGAGGTAACCATCATGTTTTTACCGACCCGTCGTGTTCGGTCCTACAGATGCGCGCAAGTGCGCCGGCAGGGCATTGCCCTCGAGCCCCCGGGCGAACCGAAGGGTCAGTCGGAGGTTCTGAACTTTGAATCTCAGTGTCTGATCCTGTGGCTGCTTGTGAGCACGCCCACAGCCCCCAACCCACCGGGTGATCCGAATAGTTGGTCGGGGGTTTTGAACTTTGTGGGGAAATAGTGGTAGATGATCCTACAGGTGCGCGTGAGCGCTCTTGTAGGGCCCAACCCCCGAGCCCTTGGGCAATGCGCAGGGTCGGTCGGGGGTCTTATACTGATCGAGATGTCCTTGGGAAGTTGTGACCCTAGGGATTGGGCACGTGATTAGACTTTCAGACAGCGGAGCATCGCCGTCGGAACCCTCTCACCGAGGAGCGTATCTTTTGGCGTTTTGCCGACAGGTGTTGGATAGGGGAGTCGGGCTCCTCGATAGCCAGTTCGTAGGGTCGGAACCCTTTTTATGAGGAAGCATGTCCCCTTGTATTTAATGGACCGTGGTCGGAAAAAGAGGCTTCAGCCGTCCGACCATCGGAGGTCGGGGTTTGGATTGGTTCATGACCATCCTTGAAAAAAGTTCAAGTGCCTTGGTTGAACTAGACAGACTGACCGGACAGCGCATTGTTTGCGCCGACATGTGGGTTCTGGTCCCAGCAGTCAGTTGGAGAGTGTCGGGGACGAACTTGACGGTCAGACAGTCTTCTTCTTGCACTATGTGGACGGTGGATCTTCATTGTGAGAAAGGTAGCCGCTCTGAGGCGTCCTTCAGGCTTTTAAGCCAGTGTCAGATGTGTGTACATCATATCCGGCGTGTGGAGGCGTCGAAGTGCAGCCTGAGCCCATCGTTAGCGGGCAGGGGGTTGAAAGCATGGGTATCCGATGGTCCTGTCAGGTCGCGGATTGTGTGGTAATCCTTTTCTCTTTAAAGGGGGGCACAGAGATTTCAAATACTCACATCCAAGCGGGCCTCTTCAATTCGCAGACCGCTGTCAACTTGCGGCTGGCTGTGGGAGAGGAAGTGCCAACGCCGTCAGACCAGCAGCTGGTGAGCGTCATCAGTTTCTGCGCTACTGTGCTGCAATTCTTCCACGACCTCCTCTTCTTCTATGGCGTCAGCCTGCACCACCTCAACCTGAACGGGTGCTGCACCGCCTTCATCACTCTGTGCGAAGCGTTCCTAGGGATCGCTCTGCACTTCGGACTGTGGAAGTACTTCTTCCACGTCCTTCCACTGTCCGCCGAAAGTGGCCGCGGGGGTCACGTTGGGGCACCGAGATCCAGCTTCAGGAACGCGCGCGAAGGAGTACATTCAGGTGCCCCTTCGGACATCATTGAAGGGGTGGAACGATGAATGGTTCTACCTCTACAATCTCGTCCCTGAGCTGTCTGCATTCCACGACGAGCACATCGAGTCTCGAAACTGTTGGTCCGTGAAGCCGACGGCTGCAGAGGTGAAGGCGCTCGAGCCGTTGCTGCAGCGTATCCTTCAGCTTCGCGCTGAAGGGTTTACCGACGTTAGGCTAGTCGCGACCTTTGTGTGGCGCCGCGTCCAGCCCCTCCATTGTCAGAGGAAGGCATCCTCGCCCGGGTTTCAAGACTCCTGGACGGGGATATCTCTGTCGACATGATCGGTGGGTCGGAGCCGCTGACCGAGGGTCAAGCCGGAGCTTTGGTAAGTGAGCTCTACGTCTTGATTTCTAAATCTTCGTTGTGTTGTTGTGGTCGTGAATGATTGAGTATGATTATCGTTGTAGACGGACGTCGCCCCTTCCCGGGTACCGACACCATACACCATCATGGGGGGCCCCTCAGGTTCCACCGCCGCGGCACCTAGGAAGAAGAAGGAGAAGAAGGGGGAAAAGGTTTTATCCCGCCGGGGGGGGGGGGGGGCACGGAACTCCAGCATTATCGACCAGGACCTTGGCGCGAGATCTAGCGGTCAACAGACTCCCCGCGTCCTTCCTCCAATCGCGCTGTGGTCTGGGTCGGCGTTCACCTCAGCGGTGTTGATGACAGTTGGGGGGGTGGCGGCGACCTTGACTGTAGGGCCGACCCCTGCCACCACCATGGGGTCATGAGAGCCAGCCTCAACTCCTATGGTAGCCGTGCAGGGTGAGGCACAACCTGCCTCCGTGATCACTCTGGACTCCGACTCCTCCGACAACGTGCCCTTCAACTTCCGCCACCGTCGGAGGGAGTCGCTGACCCCACCAGATCCTCGCCCAAGGGGGTGAAGGGCGAATGTTGGGCTATTTCTGCTACTCCTGCTGTTGGCATAGCGGGAGCGCGGTAGCGGCAGCCCCGGCTGTGAGCCATTAGCCATCAGCTCAGATTCGGTCCATACCGGTCCGAGTGTCTGCAACGTAGGTAGTCTTAAACATGATTATTAATGATTTCTTACATTTTGCTTGTATATTGACGCCGACTGTCTGATTTGGCAGGGTGCCATCGTCGATCGCTGCGGCAAAGTCCTCGAAGGTCGCCTCATCGCCGGGGGAGGCCTCCGAGGCCGGAGGAGAGGAAACTGTTCCTCGAGAGATGGTCTTGTAGTCGCCACCGTCCCCACCTCCGCCGACCGCGAGCTACTGGCCCTCGAGCTGGTGGCTAAAGAAGAGATGTCGTCCTCTCCGACCACGACCTCGGTTGGTCAGGAAGAGGTGGCGAAAGGAGAAGTGTTGCCTCTCCTGACCGCAGGCATTGAGGGCCAGGGACAGGTGGCAGCCGAAGATGGTCGGCCGATGGCACCGCTATCCTCTGCAGCTGGGAACCTGTCGGTGCCCTTCCCGACCACCGCTGCCGAGGCCCATGGGGAGGGTGGTGAATTGGTTGCTGCAACCATCAGATCGGTGGCCGCCGTCGCTGGTCCCTCGACATCGGCCCTTCGGGGGCTGGGTGAAGATGACTCCGGCGGGAGCAACAGCGACTCAAGGCCTGACTACACTTCAGCGGTCAGGTCGAGACGGTTTATCAATCCATTCTTGCCACTTGTGCCGAGCTGGAGAAGTGCCGGGACACCATCCGAGATCCCGAACTGCAGGAATGCTAGGTAAGTGTTTTGAATATTTTATTTTTAGCTTTACTATCTTCAATGTTGAATGCTTTTCTCGTAGGGTGTCGTCAGCCATGAAGTCGATCGATCGCTGCTCGGCGACAAGCTGCAGGCAGAAGTCCTGGTGTTCCATCAAGAGCTAGAGAAGGCTCGGGCAGAGGCCGACGGTCTTCAGGCAAAGAATTTGAAGGTCTCCATCGAGATCGTCATTCGCCAGGATGCCCTGATGCGTAAGTCTTCTCAATTTCCTTGGTTTCTTCGGATTGAAGGTGACACTATTTTCCCCTCGTCCAGAGCTTCGACGGCAGACTGACCTCCAGGCAAAGGTGCTCCGAGGCGCCGGTGAAGCCCGTGCGGCTGTTGAGGTTACGGTCACTCAGCTTTGTCTGGGGCTGGCCCACACTGAGGGGGTTGCCGCCGCCGCTCTGGAGGAGCGGGATGGTAAGAGCTTGCAATCATCCATAAGGTTCAGCTGTTAGAGCAGAATTGTCAGACTTAGCTAGCATATGTCTGCAGGTGCGTGCCGCAAGCTCGGCCATTTGAAGGGGGGGTGCCATCCATGCTCGAGCAGACGTTCACAGACCTCCCCGAGGGCGGCGTTTCTGATGACCACACGAACCAGGTGCTTCTACAGCTCCCGGAGTTGTGGTGAAGCTGATGATGGCCGCGCTCGAGTACGAGCTCGCTGACCCTTGCGCAGACCAAGTCGCACTACCCGGATCCAGACCTCAAACGGATTGCAAACGATTTTGTGGTGGGGACGACGGATGAGAGGGCTGAGGAGCTTGCGGATGAGGTGCATCCCTTTGCGCATCAGCTTGTCTCAATCTAGGAATCATCGAACCTTCTACGGGAGCGGTTCGGGCGGCTACCTCGGTAGCACCTGTCACAGTAGGGTTACAATAGTGTAATTTTAAGAATGTAGTAAATAAATGAAAATCTGACCTCTGGTTCGCTTATGTAAACTTTATCGTGTTTTGCATTCGAGTGTTCTTTTGGGCATTGTTTGAGTGATGTTTGAGCGATCGGGTTGGGTGTAGCTCGTAGGGTTGAGACTCGCGCTCAATGCAGCTGTAAAGCGGTTACCAGCCAAGATTGTCGCACGTTAGCCACGAGAAAAGAACTCAGGCACGAGCGCTTACGGTTTACTTTCACTAGTCAGAGGGTGACCCAAGCTCTTGGCTCGGGTGGGGAACGGAGACCGGATGCGAGGCACGGAGCCTAAAAATGAAAAGAGAGGCGATAGGGTCGAGCCACCACATTTTTCAAAGTTAAGTGACGCCAACCTAGGGGAACGTTCGGAGTTCAATCCTGCATTAGTTCAGGACTTAACTTTCGAGACCTTGGGCGGCCTGATCTTCGGGCGAGAGGCTCGGAACCTACGCCATAGGGGTACCGCGAACTTGTAGCTGACCCAGGAGAAGGTAGCCCCTGAGCGGTGGGGGTCCGTTGTTCGACCGTGCCCTGCTGCTTGGAGTTTGAACACAGCAAGGATGCTCGAAAGCTTTTCACTTATCTGATATTATTTGGGAAAAATCGACACAATTGTTTGATGTTCAAGGCATTGGTGAGCTCGGTGCCATTTTCATCCACTATCTTGTAGGTGTTGGGCCTTAGAACTCGTTTGACAGTGTACGGCCCCTCCTAGGGCAGTGACAGCTTGTGTTGGCCTGCCCTGATCTGGACGTGCTTGAGGACCAGGTCTTCTACGCGGAAGGCCCGATCTTTGATCCACTGTGCATGTAGTCATCGCAAACGTTGCTGGTACTTGACTGATCGCAGAATGGTGACATTACGGGCTTCGTCCAGCTGGTCCAAGGCGTCTTGGTGCGCTTCATCCAACCTGATCGGCCATGAAGTTCAGGCTCCCGAAGTGGAAGGCTTGGTCAGTGTCGTAGACTGGAATGCGCCACGATCAGTCGTCTTGAGCAAGAGCAACCATGAAGCTCCCGAATCGAAGATGGGAAACAAAAGATTCCCCCACCAAGGCGAATATCGAAGCCATCAACAAATGGAAGCGATGAACATGACACATCCCCTACCTGGCGCGTCAATTGTCGGTATTTCGTATTGCCGGCACAGTAGAATTTGTGCATTAGAGAGGGATTCGTGCTCGCTTTTCATAAGGTGGCCTAGTCCATAGGAGACTCAATGGATTTTTACCTGATTCGAGCCATCACGAGGTGTAATACCCTATGTCCAAGGGTAGGAATGTATCGAATATGCTTGAAAATAGATTGCAATGGCGATAGAGTTCTTGCTCGAACAAGAACCATAAAGCATGAATAGTGTGTGCATACTTTTTCTCTATTCCTCCGTGTCTCTCTAAGGATTCCCGGTAGGGTCATGGCCTTATTTAGGGACTAGGTCTGGGTCACATAGCTTGGAGCCTACGGGATGGATGATCCTTTGACAGGTGGGGCCGTGATTATCTCGAAGTTTATTCCCTAACTCCTGCTGGGTGTTAGGTCATGTTGTCGTCATCCTCGTATTTGTCTTTTGCCCAGCGTTGAAGGGACAAAGTCAGCTTTTCATTCATCGTCCAACAGACAGCTTCTGCCACACAGTGTCAGGAATCTCCGTACTATCGAGGGTTGGTCATCGAAGGCGGTTGCCCCACCTGAGGGTCAGACAGGTATGGTGGTTCCCGACCCTGAGATTGAATGAAAGGAGTAACATCCGACCTCTGGGGTCGGATGGGTCTTAGCTTGTGGAGTTGGTCTGCGGCCTACGATGCGATGTGTCGCTCTTCATCGTTGGGTTTGTCGATTGGGTCGAAATCATGGATACTTGGATTATACGATTCCGACAATTTTTAACCGGATTAATCTGGTGTGTCGGTTTGAAAACAGATGGCTCGGATTTAAAACACCGAAGGGGTACGCCATTATCAAATCACGGCTGTCCAACCACAATCTGACGGCAGGGGGACGGAGGCCGGTGGCTGCCAGTGAGTTGGCTGGAGTCGGCGTTCTGGTGTCGGTTTTCATTGGGAAGTGGCTCAAAGCGATGAGAGCAGCGTGGAAATTCTCACCATGGAACGATTGAATGAGAGGACATCCAGTGAGGGAGGGGACGGAGTTCAAAGGGAACTGCAACTCCGGCAGAAATCGATCGCTCCAAGGCTCCAGGCAGCTTCCTGGGCTCCTATGCAACAGAGAGGAGGCTAAGGAGGCGGCGACGCGGCCAGATTTTGTGAAACAAAATGGCAGCACGACTCACTGAAACCAGAGAAAAGAGCTCGGGTGCAGCGGTGTCCGGAGGAAATTGAGAGAGGGTGCCGGTGTGTTACGGAGGGTCAGGCTCCTCGGCAGTCAGCCCACGGAGCAGTCGCCCTCTCCGCAGGGGTGATAAAAAGGCTCGGTTCGCGTATCCTTTTACAAATTTAATCAGTACTTATTAAATTTTAGTTTAAAAATAATAGAAACTGAGCCTGATTCTAATGTGATCCAACTCTCACCATTTTAGTTCATTTTCTTTAATCCTTTTTCACCCCTACCTCTCCGTCGTCTGTTCTCGCTTGCAGCATCCTACGGCCATCGTCGCTTGGTGCAAACACAGACTAAAAAGGCAGCAGTCCAAGCACGTGCAAACAAAAAAACAAAATTTTTTTAGGATGGAACATGGATAGTAAAAAAAACATACTCCATCCGATTTGAAACACAACTAATAATATGACACAGTTGAACAAATTTTTTTTAATAAGACTAATGGACAAAGATGATGTTAGAAGTCTACGTTAACAATATTTTAAAAGCCGAGAGAGTAATATATAAAAATAATCCTTAGTCCTTTTGTCCTTTATTGCTCGTCATCTTAGTATTTAAATTTTTCCCATTTACTATCATCCTCATTTTCTAATACAAAATTCTCCATTCTCAATACATTTAGATCTCTATCTCTATTATTTTTTAAGTATATATCAACAATTTCAGCCATCTTTAATTCTTATTCTCAGACTAAAACAGCAAATAAGCACTCCCTCTCATTTTGAATCTAGGCATAGGAATTTCAAAGGATGAAAAATATGTGATGTACTAAAAACGAGAAGAAGAAAAATATAGACAAGATAGAGATATTATTGAAACAATATAAAGTTGTTTTGAAAACAAGGATGACAAATAAATAGGAAAAACTTGAGAACTAACAAAGTAATATGGAATGAATGGAGAATGTATTTCCTTTTTCTTATTATTCATGTTCCATTCAGTTAGAAGGAATGATCAATTTTAATGTTAAAAATCAATGGTTTTAATATTTTAAAACCGGAGAGTTATGCTTTTTGTTGACACCCGAAAATAACAGGGCCACCGCAGTATCCGGCATGTTGCCGGAGTGTCCGGTGAGCCCTCACGGGTTCGGGTATTTAGCTCACCGGAGTGTCCGGCACGTTGCCGAAGTGTCCGGTGAGCCCTCTCGGGTTCAGTCACTTGGCCCACTGGAGTGACCGGCACGCTGCCGGAGGGTCCAGTGAGCCCTCTCGGGTTCGGGCATTTGGCCCACCAGAGTGTCTGGTACATTACCAGAGTATCTGGTGATCCCTCTCGGGTTCTCGAAGTTACACACAACAGAAACTCCGGCATCTTACCGGAGACTCTGGTAATACTGATTTAGAAAAGTTTTCGGCAGATTGATTCTAATTTCTTTTCTAACTCGTGGGATTAGTTGCTCTGCGGGATAAGACCATCCCTCCTCTACAAAACAGAGGCCCATGGCCGGTTGAAGGTCATCCTAATCGAACCTATCATTTTGCCTTTACATTTTGTTATTTTCCGAACCCTAATCCCTTTACTCGACCCCTTTTGCTGTTCTTCTTTCGTCCCGGCGATGTTTGAGGACGATCTGGCTGGCCTAATCGAGCCCGGATCATCCCTAAGACGATCCTCCTCCGATGGGGTCCCTCTTGAGGCGGGATTGTCTAGGTGCTGCTCCAAACCTGGCGTTGAAGAAACGTCGGCGTTCCCACACACAACGTGCGAGCGGTTTTTGGCCCGGACCCAATTTCGGCATCAACACACTTTTTGGTGACTCCGCTAGGGACGAGTGATTCCGGTTGCATAAACCGAATCGTCATTTCCACCATGGCCTCCGAGATCTCCACGACAAACATCGTCATGCTATCCTTGGAGGAGTTACCCGAGGAGGCGCATAAGGCGTTCTTGGAACGTCGGAGGGCCTTCGAAGAGTCGCGCAAGGCGCACGAGGAGCAGGAGCTGCAGGAGTACTTAGCGTATTTCAAGAAGGACCACCAAGGTGCGATCACACAAGTGAAAGAGCCCGTTCTTCCGGTCGTCAACGATGACGCGGCTATGGGTGCTGCCAATGTAAAGACATTTTCACACCCTCCCATTACTTTTGAAGACCTTTCGTATTACTTTGCCGATATGAAAAATGTCTTGACGAACGATATGCAATGCATGATAAAAAAAGCTTGTCTAAGTCCAAAAATGCTAGTATTGCATCATCGTCTCATGTTGCACATGTAGGTCCTACTACAAGTGTATCGGCACCTACTACGTCAAGTGTAGAACAACCTCCGTATGGCATGCCGTTGAACTCGTTTAGTCGGCAAACTAGTTTTCCATCTCATGAGCAAACTAGTGCTTTGGTAGTGTCTCCCGCTAGCTTAGAGCCAATTACTAGCATCCCTAATTCGGTCACTAGCCGATTGAATGAATTGGCTAATTTTGTTCCTCCTTACCATACCGTCGCATATAGCACACCACCTATCTCACCTAGTGGTACGGGTATCCCTCATGGCCCTATTCCTAATGAATTGTTTAGCGCCATGACAACAGCACACATCCCTCACCACCGGGCACATCCACTAGGTCACCCATAGAAAACATAGAGGAGTGTATGGCTCGCATTAAGGAGGACTTAAACAAATAATTTTGTGAGACACTAGGGGTAGACCTCAAGGGAAAGGACCGGATTTATCAAAAACCATACCCCGCATACATTGATTCAGTCTCATATCCCGTTGGATGGCGTGTTTCTGACTTCGTCAAATTCAATGGCGAAGATAGCAAAACCACTTGGGAACACGATAGCTAATATGTAGCACAACTAGAAGAAGCGTGTTTTAGGGAGGCTTTGAAAGTACGATTGTTTTCTTTATCACTAACCGAGATCGCTTTTTCTTGGTTTTCATCATTGTCCTCGGGGTCCATATACACGTGGGAGTCTTTAGAGCGCAAGTTTCATGACCACTTTTATTTCGGAGACAACGAATTGAAGTTGTCACACTTGACATCGGTTCGGCAAAGAAAAGAAAAACCCGTCGTTGACTATCTTTAACGGTTTAGAGATATTAAGAACTGATGCTTTAATGTAACAATTTTTAAAAAAGACTTAGCCGACCAAGCTTTTAGTGCTTTACGGTCACATCTTAGAGAAAAGTTGGAGGGATACGATTTTCTTACACTCACCCACCTCCAACAAAGTTCTTCGGCTCAAGAAAGCTGAAGCAAAAAAATAAAACATGACTGCAAGACCCGCCGTAGCGTGCATGTTGTGAAATGTGATTCGGATAGCTCCGATGGTGATTCCAATAACATCTTGGCTGTCGAGTTTGTTTGGCCCTTTAAGGCCAAATCATTTGCTTGTGATTCGCTCAAACCAGTTCATAAGAATCGGAAAGACAATGTGACATACACCTTTGATGTAGCCAAATGCGATAAAATATTTGATGAGCTGCACAAATGTGAATACATTAAATTCGCATATACTTTACCTTCGGCGGATAAGATTAAGCGTAGGGCATATTATAAATGGCATAAGTCTTATTCTCATGCTACTAATGATTGCAATGTTTTTCATCGACAGGTCCAATCGGCCCTTAATGAGGGATAATTGAGTCTTAACGAGATGCAGATCGACAAGCACCCTTTCTCTGTCAACACTCTAGAGCTCAACCCAAGGTGTTGATTCGGCCTCATCAAGCCGATACAACCAAAAGGAAGAATGTGGTCGTCCGGGATGAGATACCTGTTTCTTCAAGTGAGAATAGTGCCTCTAGGAAGGTGGTGCTCGAGAAGTTCTCTAATGGTCAAGAGTCTCTAAAAGTCACCATCCAAACCTCTAGACCCTGGGGGGCAAGCTCCACAGCCCATGATGATAAAGCCGAAGAATCTTGAAGTGGACAAGTGGAAGGTGAATCAAGGCAAAGCTACGGATCGGAAGGGGCCTAAAAGCGCCTTCGACCGGCTCATGGCTAAGTACAAAAATCAAAAGACCGATTTGAATAATCGATCTATAAAACGATCAAGATCACCACTTAGGGGAGGCAGTCCACCTAGGAAGGAGATGAAGCCGCCGCTGTGGTTTCATCCTATGCCTTGCCCACCGGTCCCAGTGTGGCATCCATACATGGGACCGTGGATGCCCGTGCCACCGATGCCTATGCCACCGAGGCCCGTTCCACCGATGCCATACCCACCATTTCATCCGGGATGGAGAGGGGATGTCTTCACAACTCTATTCCGGATCAGACGGATTCTCGACCGATCAAAGTTCAAAGAGGGAGCTCCACCACCGCGCCTAAGCATGAGTGGCGCTCGAAGCAAGGTAACGAACCTGCTCCATTCACCGTTGTTCATCAATAGAGTGCATTCGAAGGTGTTGTGAAAATCAACATGACCGATGTCAAAATCGGAAGAGTCTTCACGGGGCCGATCATTTTAGATGATCTGGTCGAAAAAGTTTCCCATGACCATGAAGCTAGCAGCAGCAAGAGCTCCTCCAAGTACACGCAACCGAGGTGGTGTCCGCCTGACTTGACCCACACTCAAAAGAGGAAGCTCCAAAGGCTGCACCTCCAAAAGATGCGGAGAAAAAGAGAGACGAGGTCTTCAACGAGATCAAGTCGTTGGTCTCTCAAGGTAAGAAGTGGACGGTTAAGGAGCCCGAGGCCCCTACTCCACCGGTGATAGAGGAAGCGGAGGCTACTCTGAAGCCACTTGGTTTGGCCGATGCCATCTTAGGAGGGGACTTCACAGCGCCCTCGTCCCCGAGAGACGTCGATATGTCCAAGTTCGACGAGGATGACCTCTTGGACTACGAGCCTACACCGCCTCGGGAAGGTATGCACATTAACACCATTTGCTTATCTCTTTCTGATTATTCGCTTATAGAGGAAGAAGAAGTCATGGCACAATTCGACTTTGGGCTGAAAAGTGCTATCTTCGAAAAACACGAGGAATCGGAGAACTATTTGAAACCCCTCTATGTGAGAGGTTATATTAATGGCTTACCGATTTCTCGCATACTTGTAGACGGCGGTGCTATTGTTAATCTAATGCCGTATTCTATGTTTAAGAAGGTAGGTAAGGCTGATGACGAGCTCATCCGAACGAACATGACTTTGAACGGTGTGAGAGGCGGAGACCCTATCGAGGCTAAGGGGGTCGCTTCTATGGAACTCATCGTTGGAAGCAAGACTATGGCTACCGCTTTCTTTGTTGCCGATGTGCGCGGTAGTTATAGCTTGATCTTAGGGCGTGATTGGATTCATGGCAATAGATGTGTTCCTTCTATCTTACACTAATTCTTGATACAATGGATTGGTGATGATATAGAGGTTGTTCATGAGGATGCATCGGCTTGTGTTGCTATGGCCGAATCATCTTCTTTGCCGCATGACACCGTCAAGTGCTTGACCGGATTAGACTTGATGGATTATGATTTTCTTAGCGTGACAAGAGAAAGTTTTGTACCAGTCAATGTAAAGCCGATGGACAATCGACTCAACCATATAATGTCATTTAATGGATTCTAATCTTGATTGGTTGCAAAAGAGAGTGGAACACTATCAGTCCAATACGAACGATATGTGCGAAGCTATCGAGAAAAAAGAAGATATGGATAAGTTAGGAAAAAGATTCACATCGGCCGATCCTCTTGAGGAGGTGAACCTTGGCAGCGATGATAATCCGAGACCAACATATATAAATAAAAATCTGAAAGCCGATTATAAGGTGAAGTTAATCGGTTTACTAAAAGAATATATAGACTATCTTGCATGGTCTTATAATGAAATGCCCGGGTTGAGCCGCGAGCTAGTTGAGCATCAGCTTTCAATAAAATCTGGTTTCAGACCTTTTAAGCAACTGATTAGGAGGTTTAACCCGAATATGCATGATCGAATTGAAGAGGAAATTAACCGATTACTTGATGCGAAATTTATAAAACCTTGCAGGTATGCAAAGTGAATCTCCAACATCATGCCGGTGGAAAACAAGAACACCGGTAAGATTAGAGTTTGCATTGACTTTAGAAATTTGAATAGAGCCACCCTTAAAGATGAGTATCCTATGCCCATAGCCGATATGTTGATTAATGATGCTTTCGGTCATAGAGTTATTAGCTTTATTGATGGCAATACGGGATATAACCAAATCTTTATGGCCGAAGAGGATATGTCTAAAACTGCTTTTAGATGTCCCAGTTTTGTAGGATTATTTTAGTGGGTTGTCATGACTTTTGAGTTAAAGAATGCGGGTGCCACATATCAAAGAGCCATGAACTTTATTTTTATGATTTGCTTTTGCTGTATCGGTCGAGAAGTTTTTAGGATTCATAATTCATGAAAAGGGCATAGGATCCTAAGAAGATAGAAGCAATTAGAAACGTGCAAGCTTCATAGTTCATGAAAAGAGCATAGGATCCTAAGAAGATAGAAGCAATTAGAAACGCGCAAGCGCCTAAATGTAAGAGAGAGTTGCAAAGCTTTTTAGGAAAAGTGAATTACTTAAGGCGATTCATTTCCAACTTGTCAGAAAAAGTTAATGCATTTGCTCCTATTCTTCGGTTAAAGAATGAAGCCGAATTTACTTGAGGGGCAAAACCGCAAGAAGCTTTTGAGAAGATCAAAGAGTACTTGTATTCGCCACTGGAGCTTAGGGCACCTAAGGGAGGAGTCCCTTTCCGTCTCTACGTAGCGACGGAAGATGATGTGGTTGGTGCTGTTTTGACACAAGAAGCCGAAGAAAAGGAGTACATGATCACCTAGTGAGCCGACGGTTGGTGGATGTGGAAACATGGTACACTCTTATAAAAAAACTATGATTTTCCTTGTATCATGCTTACACCAAGTTGAGACATTATTTGCTATCTTGAACTTGTGTGGTTGGTTATCAAACCGATGTTATTAAACATATGTTGCATAGGCCGATTTTTTGTGGTAGGCTTCGTAAATGGGCTTATGCATTGATTGAATATGACTTGGCTTATGAATCGTTGAAATCCATGAAAGGCTAAATTGTTGCTAATTTTATTGTTGAACATCGGATTGATTTAGAATATGATCTAGATGTGGCATATGTTACTTTTACCCCTTGGAAGTTATATTTTGATGGATTGGTTTGTAAAGAGGGTCAAGGTGTTGGTGTGGTTTTAGTATCTCCTCATGATGCACACTTTGAATTCTCAAACCGATTAGAGTATGATTGCACCAATAACCAAGCCGAATATGAAACATTGTTGTTCGGTTTAGAGATGTTGGAATCTATGGGGGTTAAGCATGTAGAGGATTTCGGTGATTTGTTGTTAGTAGTGCAACAAATTTTTAAAAATTTTCAATTCTTAGACGGATCATTAAATGCCATCTTAGATAAGTGCCTAGACATCATTAAAAGGATAGATGAATTCAACATACATCATGTGCTTAGGCTAGAAAACAGTGAAGCCAATGAGTTGGCTCAACAAGCATTGGGTTACCATGTTAGTAAAGGTAGATTTGCAGTCAATAAAAAACCGATGCTTGAGGTGTTGGAATTAGACCGTTCGGACACTATCACGTCAAACCGTTATAGTACCGAATCACTTGATTGTAGGTCACCCATAATTTCATACATTCGTAGCCCAACCCAAAGTGTAGATAGAAAAGTTCGGCATGTGGCTTTTAAGTATACTTTGATCGATGGTATCCTATATCGCCGAACAGGGGATGATTTGCTTTTGAAACGTTTGGGTGATGACGAGGCTAGAGTAGCTATGGGGGAAGTTCATGAGGGCATTTGTGGTACGCATCAATCAGCTCCAAAAATGAAGTGGTTGTTAAGGAGAGCCGGATTCTATTGGTCAACCATGATTGCCAATTGCTACCACTACTACAAAGGATGCGAAGAGTGCCAAAGATTTGGAAACATTCTATTGGCACTCGCTGCCATGATGAACGCCATTATAAAATCATGGCTGTTTCAAGGACGGAGATTGGACTTTATAGGGCAAATACATCCTCCATCTTCGAAGGGACATCGTTCGTGTTGGTCACGACAGATTACTTCACCAAATGGACCGAAGCGGTGGCTCTCAAGAACATGACACACAAAGAGGCAATTGAGTTCTTTACCGAGCATATTATTCATAGATTCGGCATACCTCAAACTTTGACTACCGACCAGGGTACTTCCTTTACATCCGGTCATGTTAAAGAGCTTATCGAATACCTCAGAATTAGGATACTCAATTCATCTCCTTATTATGCTCAGGCCAATGGTCAAGCCGAGTCTAGTAACAAAATGTTGATTAAACTCATTAAAAAAAAGATAGAGGACCAATCCAAGAGATGGCATGAAGTCTTATCGAAAGCATTGTGGGCTCATCGGATATCTAGGCATGGGGCAACTAAGGTAATACCCTATGAACTTGTGTATGGACGAGAGGCCGTTTTACCCGTCGAGGTAAATCTAGGAGCTCTAAGGTTAGCCAAACAAAATGATTTATCCACCGATGAGTATAGAACTCTAATGCTAGACAATATCGATGAAGTCACCGATAAACATTTAAATGCCTAGAAAGAAATTGAGAGAGACAAGACTAGAGTTGCTAGAGCCTCCCGGAGTGTCCGGTGAGCCCTCTCAGGTTCGGGCACTTAGCCCACCGGAGTGTCCGACATGTTACCGAAGTGTCTGATAAGCCCTTTTGGATTCAGGCATTGGCCCAACGGAGTGCCTGGCACGCTGTCGGAGAGTCCGATGAGCCCTCTCTGGTTCGGGCATTTGGCCCACCGGAGTGTCCGGTATGTTGTCAGAGTATCTGATAAGCCCTCTCGGGTTTTCGGAATTACACGACGACAGAACCTCCGACATCTTATCAGAGACTCCGGTCACCGGAATATTCGGTACTTTATCGGATATTACGGTAATGCTGATTTAGGAAAGTTTTCAGCGGATTGATTCTAATTTTTTTCTAACTCATGGGATTAGTTGCCTTGCGGGATAAGACTATCCCTCCTCTATAAAACACAGGCCCATGGCCAGTTGAGGGTCATCCCAATCGAACTTATCATTTTGCCTTTATATTTTACTCTTCTCCAAACCCTAATCCCTTTACTCTACCCTTTTTGCTATTCTTCCTTCGTCCTGGCGACATTTGAGGACCATCCGGCTGGCCTGACTGAGTCCGGATCAAGCTTAAGACAATCCTCCTCCGGCGGGGTCTCGCCCGAAGCGAGATTTTCCAGGTGCTGCTCAAACTCGGCGTTGAAGAAGCGTCGACGTTCCCACACACAGACGTACGAGCGGTGTGTTGGCGCAAGATTCATTTCGGCGACAACACTTTTTTTCTTATTATTCATGTTCTTTCTATTATTACCGTAACATTGTTTTTGTTTTCACGTGCTTGGACGGCTGCTTTCTTTAATCTGTGTTGGCGCCAAGTGACGATGATGATCATAGGATGTCGCATGTGGAAATGGGCTACAGAGGAGGTGACTGCTCCGCCGTCGCACTCGCCCTCGGCTCTAGTTTTTTTGTGTTCAGTAGACCCAGGCTGTACATTGTTATGCTGTGATGTTCATTGCGTGAAGTTTTTTTATTACTCAGTGTAACAGTCCAGAATTTTTCAATTAATCGAAGTGCCGAATTTATCCCGAAATTGTTCCGTCAAAATCTGAATTTATTCTTTAATTTTCCGGTGCCAGATTAAATTCAGTTCGCGGGCTTTGTTGGGCTGAGATTAAATTCCCAAATTCTCCAATTAATTTCCAAACCTCCCTTACTAGTTTCTCTATATATTCCCCCTACTTATCCCTTCCCACCAACCACTCTTTTTCCTCATTTTCTTTCCCCCTTCCCAAGTCACCAGCAGAGGGGAATTGGGCGCGTGCCTCATCACCAACTCGGTCGCGCCGCCACACCGCACGTCGATCCGCGCCGGTCAGCACCGTCTCCTCTCTGATCTTCGTCCTGCATCGCCGACAGCATCTGCTGCCCTGTCGCCCGGCGTCTCGACTCGCTGCCGACAGCGCTCGATCCTGCGTAGCCCCATGCGCATGCCCTGCTTCGTCGCGTGCCTCCGCGTCGTCCAGCGCTCTGCCCCGAGCCGTTCCCATCATCACGCGCGTGTTTCCGGTGAGAGTTTTTCAGTTGTTTTTCTTCCGTCTTGCCTTGCCGTCGCGTGATGTGTGGGGAGTCGAAGGCCAGACCGTTCTCTTGTTAGGAGTTATCAGAGCGAGTGGATCGTTGAAGTCTAGTTGAGCTGTTGCTGGTGCACGCACTGCTGGTGGGCTGTCGTCATCTGACGTTGGTTACCCCGTTTCACTTCGATTGGCAGCGCAAGATCTCGGTGAGCACCCTGAAGTTCCTCCGTGTCGTTTGCCTCTGGTTGTAGATCCGTTAGAATGTTAGCGCGAGTCTTAGGCCTAGTTTCGTTTTCTGTAAACTCGTTGTTAGGGAATCGGTTTCACTAGTGTTCAGTAGCGGTGCTTTGGTCAGTTCCCCGCGGTCTTGTGCGCGCTTGGAAAGGCCGAGTTCGATAGATGGATCGAAGGAATTTCAGGACATTCAATTTCTGAAATTCTTTTTGATCGGTTAATCTTCAGAGATTTTTTGGGAACTCCGTTTGGTCTCCAAACTTTCTCTAGTTTGTTCCATTAAATTCGTCTCGTCGAGAGTGTCGTGTAGAATTTTCCAGAAAACATTTTGAGCACGTTTAGTCTAGCAATTTAAATTTAGATTTAATTATTCGAATTTAAATTGTCGCGAACCTAGCGCCTCATCTCTGTTCGTGTTGTTGTTTAGCTGCTGACCCCGAGGAGGAGTACCGTGAGGCTGCTTGGTTCGACGACCCGGATCCCGACTACGATCCCAAGCTGCCAGACAAGTCGTGTTCCTTGATCACTTTTGTACCTAGCATTTTAAACTGCATATTTTGTTTGCAACCATAATTTGCATGCCAACTGTTTTAAAATATGCTAGCATCATTCTCAAGCCGTGCCTATTTATCGTTCTACAAAATATAAGCCCTAGGATTGCTTTAGAATGATTATTTTACTTTATGCTTAGCAATGCTTAGTCGTATTTATTTTACCTCACACCTATCACTGTAAAAATAAAATTTGTGTTAAATGATTTTGAACTGTGATTCAAATGCGCGAGTTTTGCAAATAACTATACAAAACTATTTAGTGGGAGCAGGCTGGAGTATGAGGAGCTCAGAGACTTCTGGAAAGTCCCTATGGGCGTACCCGTTGCAGGTACAACGGGAAGATTCGGGCTGAGACCTTTCTGTGAGACTTGTTAGTTGTTGGCGTTGAGGATAGAGGGTGCCTGCCCCGGCATATGAGGACCGGTCCGTCACATGTCTCCAGTGCTTTTCTATACACACCACGTTACCTCGTATGGGCAGTGGTTTGATCTTGAAGTTTGCCGAGATTGAATGTTTACCCGTAGGTTGGCAGTGATATGTTAGTGTGGTGTAAAGCCATGACTCTCCGCATGAGATCAAGATACCCTACCTGATCAGTAGTAGGCTCTTCACAGCTACAGGACCCGTTTTCGCAGGCAATTAGGATCCCTATCCTGAAGGACGGGTAATGGCAGTTAAAGCTTGTGGACGGGTGTTGTGTGTTCGTCGGGACTACGACGGTAGTTCCCGATGGCACTTCTCGTGGGTCCAGTTGCATAAACTCTACAGAGTTACAGTCAATGCGCATTGCAACGTCTCGAAGAGGGACACTGCCTGAGAGCTTTCACAATGATTAGTTTTATTTTCTTCTCTCTATCTCTATTTTTAAAATGTTTTGGACTTTGGCCTTTGAGCTGTGGCCGGGTGTGGAGATTACACCGGCATTTACAATGAATCCCTGTCTAGGATAACGGAGATCCCTGCGGGGCAAGATAATAAAATCTGACAGATTTAAAATAAAACTTTCTTGCATCTTTAAAATAAAGTAAAATGTTTTAAACTTGCATTTAGCACTTGAGTCAGTCTTTACCCTTGAAACCATTTGCATGCATACATTGTTGTTAGGTAGTACGCGGTTTGCTGAGTATTCGTACTCACGACTTTCTAATTTGTTGTTTTCAGATGATACCCACAGCTTCGACTTCGACTACGTCTCCGACGGACCGTGAAGTCAGCTTGTACGCTCAAGGGTGCCTGTGTGGAGGAGATTCGCTGTCGTTGTCATGATGTCGTTTTTGTTGCAAATTTTTGTGAAATTCTCGATAGTGACCATTCTGCTCTGAGATGATTTCAGTCTGCGTGCCGATGGACCTCTTTGAAGGATAAGTTTCTAATAAATTTGCATTAACTTGCTCATTTTTTATTCTCGTTTCTTTTTTAATGTTTCCGTTATGGTTTCTTGATTGATCGCTTGTGATGTCGTGTTTGCCAACCTTCTGAGATTGGCAATGTTACGGAAGATCAGGAGTTATCGAGAGGTAAGAAAAACCCGGTGGTTACACTCAGTGTGTCGTACTGTGTTCATTGCACGAAACGGAGATAATCTCACGATCGGAGCTGAGTCATGCGTTTTTCTGGTGGATCGGCCAACCGTCTAGCAGATATTTCTAGATTAAAACGAACCAATCTCATGATTTGGCCCAAGTTCAAACAATTTTAGGACCTACTAAGTAGTAGTGCTGTTGGAGGAAGAAAAAACCCTCTATATTTTTTAGTCTGATCCCAAAAGGTACCT
This sequence comes from Zoysia matrella, assembly GCA_001602295.1. Lineage (NCBI taxonomy): Eukaryota > Viridiplantae > Streptophyta > Magnoliopsida > Poales > Poaceae > Zoysia > Zoysia matrella. The sequence continues at coordinate 74,819 of BCLG01000051.1, forward strand.
TTTTGAGACGTTTTATTGGGAAGCTTTCGAAGAAACTCTTAAGCATCTTAAAAACTTCCCATTAATTCTTTCTAAATCAAAATTATGAAGAAAAAAGTGTAAAAACCCTACTTCAGCAACATTTCTAAACATTTTCCTACTTTTGAGCGTTCACAGAAATCCCTTTATCCGGAGAAATATCTGAGAAGAACTTTCTAAAGTCTCCAATCACATCTTTTATGCAACTAACCGTAAGACTGATTGTTCCCTTGCCTAAGCTGTTGGAGGAGATTAAAATGAATCTCCAAATTTTTTTATTCTAACTCCAAAACATATCTTAAGAAAGCCATCGATCACCTCATCTCTCGCGCGTTCGCCTCGTCTCCCACTGGAAAGGTTCTCGGACGAGACGCAGCGGATTCGAAAGGCCATCAGGTAGTGAGATGGAAAGCGTCGCAGAGTGATGAGACGTCCATCATATCCATGCTCATGAGTCAGTGGAAGGGAATCCATGACCTGACCACGCCGAGGGAGCACCACTGGCGGAGCTTGAATGATGCATGGGTATGCACGTGCATACCCAGCTCTGCTGAAAAAAAATTAACTACAGACGTGCATCTAATTAGGAGTAGATTATAACAACAAAATAGAAAGTCCAATAGCTAAGGCCTGTGAAAGAATGGGAAGGAAGGCAAAGCCAAACTGCTGATATCCACGTCCACTACTATCACGTTGTAGCTCCCTGGCTCAGGGCTCCAGCCATCTTCGTACATTTCGGCCGACGGTTCAGTTTTTGCTGCTTGATGCTTCGGTTCCATGTCCAAATTCTGAAACCTCAGGGCGATCACTTGCATGCCATCGTCTTGGCCGCAGCACAAGCAGGGGATTTCCGGAGAGTAGCACCACGGCGCTGCCGATCTGGGAACGAGCTGCGATTGGTATGGCCTTCCTAATCCGAGTATTAATTCATAGATTTGTTGATGATTGATGATTATGATTTTTTTCTTCTTGGTCTCACTCCTGTGCTTTTTTAATGTAGTATTTTCATCAATAAATTATGTAAAAAATAAGTTGATAAATAGAATAGGGATCAATACTTGAACAATTGTTTGATTACATTTATCAAGGGAGATTTTATCTCTACTCTTAAAAAGAACAGTTTTTTTTTCTATGTATACACAGTAAAACGTCTCAACAGAGATAGGTTAGACTACGTGCACACGAAAAATACACACAGAATTATCCTTTTTTACAAATCTAACGGATAAAATCGCTCTACAGACATCTCTTACAAATTTAATGGACGAGCTCTTCCAGATCTCTTAGATTTTAAGCCCACATGAACAATTGTTAGTTAACAAAACACAACTACCTAAAACAAATATATGAGATAAAAAAAGTGGTTGACAACAAAACAAATTAATTTAACCGGACCGACGTGGAGGAGCCTGGACTTCACTGTGACCGGCTACGTCGGCTTGGCCTTCAAGTCCTAGATTTGCATGTGCGAGGTAGGACGCGCCTGCCTTCATCCCACTCAAGCACGGCGAGGAAGAAGACAACGCGAATTACTCCGAATTAATTTTGCTGTGGCTTCATGCTTGACATTGACGCCTTTTTTATAAAAAAACAACTCTTTCATTCATTAATCTCCTCTCTCTCTACTCTTTAAAGAACACAGTTTTTTTTACATACATAAGATAAAATATCTCCAATAGATATAGGTTAGATAATATGCACACGGAAAAATCCAATTATACTTGTCCTTTTTTCAACTATAACGGATGAAATCTCTCCACAAACACTCTGAAAGCTCTTGCGGATCTCTCAAATTATGGGACCACAAGTACCATTGTTAGTTAATAAAAAACAAATAACCAAAACAAATATATGAGATCAAAAAAGTTGTTGAAAAACAAAACAAATTCGTATCGGGTTAATATTAATATTAATAGTGAAAATAAAAAACTTCAAATTTTAATAATATTAATATATTGTTTTCTTAAGTAATTTTTTTAGACCGTAGCGTTAACACGGATATCGAGACTAGTTCTAAAAGTAAAGGATGACGACATCATCAAGCAATTCCAAACAACGAAGGAATGCAAAATTAAATTGTAATTTTCTTTAAATCTTTTGTAATTTTTGTTATTAGATGATACAATTATTATATAAATATTTAGTCCTACTGTGGTGGGTATTCTTTCCTTTGTGATGGAATAATTTTTTTAGGTGGGAATACCTATCACCAAATTCTGGCTCCGCCACGCCGCTACAGAAGGAACGCACCGAGACAAGGAACAGCTGAAGATGAGAGCTTGGTGGCGCCATGCCTGTACAGAACACACAGAATTTCTTCTGTTTTTCCACGACTGATGTAATCACTCCCTGCAGATTCGTTTCAGAATTGCCACAAGAAAAAAAAAATCACTGCAACGAGCACGCAATGTCGCGGCCCGAGTCTCTTAAGTCAAGCGCACCATCATAGTGATACACGAATCTCGCAGGCATTATTGATTCTTTGGTTCCTGCACGCACTGATCCGCACCATGTCCGATGGGTGGTGCTCCTGCTGTTACACGGCCATTGTTTTCTCTCCTCTAGTGCACCGGCCATTACACGGAGGAGCCTGCAACAGTTTGGGGGAGTATTACATGTCAGGATGATGATGACGACCGGTGGAGTGGATCGGAGTAACAGATAGGAATGGCCCCGCGCAGATCCTTGTCAACAGTAGAACCCACGAGGGAAAACGTGTCTGTCGGAGGGCAACCCTTCGTTCCTGCAGCCATCAATGGTTACGCCTCCAATGGCACAGCTCATTCGTGAGAAGAAAAGGTAAGTGTGCTAGTACGATATCCATTTCTTTCAGAGGCATATTAGTGCGTAGCTGAAAAACCTAAAGCAGCCACTGGTGAAAGCATGTTTCAATCAGATCGGATTCGTCGGCAAGCAGCCATGAATGAACTGTAGACCTATGTGGCCTGCACATCAGTCATGACTGTCCTCGAGGATCTCTTATTATCAAGTGCTGCTGCCTGAAATGCCTGTATCAGCTATGTCCATGGCAGCCACGCCGTGGAACCAAACGAAAGAGACGGCGGACGATTATCTCAGGCATATGATTTCCAGGAGCCGGGAATGACATTCCAGCTCTCTTTTCTTATCAGATCTAACTTCCTTTCTCATCCAAAAGTTTCAGCTTTCCACAGGCCCTGCCCTGTTAAAGGCAGAGGATACCCTCATTTGATGGCTACTGTTTGATGCATGCTCAAATATTCCTAGACATTGGATATGAGATGAGCTGCGCCAAAGTTAGTGGAACTGCCCAGGAACTATCCAAGTACAATCATTTGAGCCAAACGGCAGTACCATGTACCATACTCCCTCCATTGTTTGATTGATGTCGTCGTTCACTTTAAAATTCAACTTTTGAACATTCGTTTTATTTAAAAATTTTGATAAATTTCATATATGTTGATATAATTTGATTTATCATTTGAGTTATTTGAATCGCAACTTAAAATTTTACATATTCGAACAAATTTTTTGAATAAGATAAATAATTAAATTTGAAATTAAAAATCAACGGCGACATCAATTAAAGAACGGACATGCATTAGCTCCGATCTTGCAGGAACCAGCACCTCACAGTGGAGTCAGGGTCCCAAATGGAGTTCGTTCCAAGATTCGCCAGTCCAGCAATCATGTTCATTCACATTTTTATAAGATGTAATAATATACACGACAAAAAAAAATGTTTCATCCATAGAGGCTTCTTTGTGGCGTGATGCTTCAGCTTCTTGATAAAATTGTGTGCTGCACATTCCAGGAAACATTGTGATGCCTCCAAGCCCATGGCAACAAATCAGTCTGGCTCAGGAGCACTCTCGTAAAGGAGCATAGTGAGGCGATATCGCCCAGATGAGATAAAAGATGAGGCATCCGGCAACAGCGACCAAACAAGACCAATAACGTCCGGTAAAAGGTTGATTAATCTGAGTGACAGCTCCACCGGTCACTCCATAAGCTAATACTAGCCTCATTAGAGACGATAAGTCATGAACCAAACAGCCTTTTCAGGCCACCATCACCGTAAAGATCACCGGGCTCCTAAAAGAACTCATCCGCAAAGCGCAAGCACCAAAAGAGTTTACTCTATTTAACTGAGTGACGACAACATAGTGTCAACATGGCACTGAGCTCTGATCAGACCAGAAAGCATCATCGATGCCTTCGTGTCCATAGCCGTCAGTGCCTAGGTTTGTCATTTTTGGGGTAAGTGAGTCCGCAAAAAACCCTCTAAAATGAACTAAATCCCTCTCCATCATAAATTGTAAGATTGTTAATAAGATAAATGAAAGAGTCTTGATCACAACTACCCATTAGGTACCCATTTGCACCCTATATGCATTCATTCATATCTTCGATGGTGCAGTTGCTACAACTGGATGGATGATCATATTCAGATGACGGAGCTTAGGCTCTGAACTATGGATTGTATCTTCCTTTTTACTGTTTGCTGATTCACCAGTCATTCAACATCATCATGCAGTGACGGCTAACAAAAGCAAGATGTTGTGAGGTTCAGTCCGATACTGATAGCCATACTATAGGATTCAGTATGAAAAATACCTTTCACTAATTTTTTTGACACATGGCCAAAAGATGTGGGTGGAAATAGATAATAGCTGACCCCACTTTACCACAGCATAGCAAGTTAGTGATTATCCCGACGAGCACATTCCATCTATATAAAGTACTAACCGCTGCCTCCATATCCAAGCAACTCATACTGGAATATACAGATATCACAAGACAAAACTAGTGCCATGAAGGCTGTGAACCATACCTTGCAAGTCCTTCCATTTCTCCTGCTCTTCTCACAGCTGGCTGCGGCCAGCACCTCCAACTGCACAAATGCCACAGACGGAGCTCACAGCCAGGGTGCAATGAAGCTGAAGCTGATCGCCATTGCATCCATCCTGACAGCTGGAGCAGCTGGCATGTTGGTGCCTCTGCTAGGTCGCTCCATGGCTGCGCTACACCCTGATGGTGACATCTTTTTCGCAGTCAAGGCATTTGCAGCTGGCGTCATCCTTGCCACGGGTATGGTCCACATTTTGCCTGCAGCGTTTGATGGGCTGACGTCCCCATGCCTCCATAAAGGTGGGACAGACAAGAACGGTTTCCCCTTCGCTGGCCTTGTTGCAATGGCTGCTGCAATGGCCACAATGGTGATAGACTCACTGGCTGCTGGATACTATAGCCGGTCTCATTTCAGCAAGGCAAGGCCGATCGACAACCTTGAGATACATGAGCAACCTGTAGACGAGGAGGGGAGGATTGCGCATGCACAACATGTGCATATGCACACCCATGCAACCAATGGACTTTCACATGGAGAAGCAGATGTCATCAATTCACCAGATGAGGCTTCAATGGCTGATAAAATCCGGCACAGGGTAATCTCTCAGGTAAGAATAGTCACTTGAAACTCATAAGTGTCCCTCTCAAAATAACTGAAAAAAATTAAGTTCTTGAGTTCCTAAAGCAGTGCAGGAAGAAAATGGTAAAGAAGCATTAAAATTAATATAGTTTTCTTCTATGGCCAATGCACACAAATAGTTTGCAAGACTAGCTCAAATATTATATGGCCAATCTGGTTTTCACAATGAACTATTCAGCATGGCACATCTATTTTACTCACTTCCATAGCAAATGAAAAAGAAAATAGAAATTGGGATGAGGAGATTAATACCTATTTAATTAGTGGTTATTTGTTCTTCAGACTTCAGAGAATAATGTTCCACTCATTAATACCTATTTAGTGGTTATTTGTGCTTCAGACTTCATATCATAATATTCCATTCCAGCCAAAGAATTTGACGCCTTTAGCATTCTGTTCCCTAACAAGATTGTTGTTTCCGTGATGAATAGCCCTTGAAATAATAAAGTAAATTTCTCACCACGCAGGTCCTTGAGCTTGGAATCTTGGTGCATTCGGTGATCATTGGGGTGTCTTTAGGTGCATCCGTGAGGCCACCCACCATCAGATCTCTTGTTGGTGCCCTCAGCTTCCATCAATTCTTTGAAGGCATAGGCTTGGGTGGTTGCATTGTACAGGTATATACTTTTAACATGAAGACCAGAATACACCTTATTGATAAAAATTTAAACGGTTTTTATACTTCCCCTTTTGACATGTAATAACGTGAAGTTACAATTTGCACAAAGAGACAAGTCCATAAGTCAGAATATCAGAACATGTACACCATGATAACTTTAGAAATGACCCATTTGCGAGGAATGGATGATAAACAATTGGAAGGCAGACATATATAGAGTGCACATGAGTCAGCCATCACAAAGCAAATAGCGTTTCTAGCAGATGAGCTTCTCCAATTTTTTCTGGTAATAGAATAGAGCGGCTACCAAAACTCCACTTTTTATCTGTCCATGCAGCGTATGAATTTCCTTGAATGTAGGTAGACCAAGTTTCAGATATCAACCAAAGATCAATCATTGAACAAACTTTGTTGCAAAATGAAAATAATGCGATGAATTTCAAATTGTTTCTATCCAAAAAATATGAGAAAGCAGTTTCATATATTATTGAAACAGATTGCAGAAAAAATATATCAATGCATCAGTCAAATCAAGCATATATTCTCAAGAAAGGAAATAAACAAAGGAGAAATAATAATTTCCGTCGCTGCTTCCCATCAATAGAAAAGCTAACATTCTTTGGTTCCCATTCTCACTGCAGGCAAATTTCAAGTTAAGGGCAACCATCACGATGGCAATGTTTTTCTCCCTCACTGCACCTGCGGGCATTGCATTAGGCATTGCAATTTCATCTAGCTACAATGGCCACAGCTCAACTGCTCTTATTGTTGAAGGAGTTTTCAACTCAGCCTCTGCGGGAATTTTGATCTATATGTCCCTAGTTGACCTTCTAGCCACAGATTTCAATAAACTCAAGCTACAGACAAACACAAAGCTTCAGTTGATAACATATCTTGCACTTTTCATAGGTGCAGGACTGATGTCCATGCTTGCCGTATGGGCATAGATATTTAGCGAAATAGAGAACTGTGTTTGCACAGATACTCTAGGCTAAAGTTTGAGGGGCGATTGTATTTGTCGAAGAGTTATGTCTCACAATATCTTCCAAAATGGCATGCTCTTTATGAGGAAGTATCAACTATGAAGTATTTGCTAATTTTGAACTATGATTTTGTATTTCCCAAGAAAATAAAATTTAGGTAATATATTTATACTTCCAAATGAAAAAATTGCATGATAAGTCATCACAATTAAATCCTAAGTGATATCAGTCATAAGAAGTATAATATGTACTGCTATCAACTTTGCCTCAGACATGGCCCAAAAAGTAGGGCAATATCACATGCATCATATATATGTTCAAACAATTTTGTAGAGGACTGACCAAATAACCAATGTCCAATAAGGACCTAAAAATAACTAATGGAAGAGTATCCCTAATCCCTAACCAAAATAGCACAGCAAACACATTATCCATATCAAACGGGTACAAAAGATCCATCTTCTTAGGTTCCATGACCCTTGAGATTTACAGCAAAATCATCGAATCAAAAGGACGTGGCATTGATTGATAATATAAAAACTCACCCTTCTCCACTTACAGTTCATAACATAGGGATGAAAGTTGCCTAGAGGGGGGGGGGGGTGAATAGGCAACGACCTGAAAATTCGCTTCTCAAAACAATCTGATCAGTAAAAACAGAACACGGACTAGTCCGGTTTGGCAGACTTGTCCGCTATCAGGCAAGTCCGGTGTTCTGTGAACAAGTCTGTGATGGCAGCGGATTAGATCAAACAAAAAATGAAACGGAGACAACAGACAGAGGAATTTTTGATCGAAGTTCAGCTCCATATAGCAGCCTACTTCTTCATTGAGGGATCCACAAAGGACTGGGTTTCTCTCCACCCTAAACCTCTCCAAGCGACCACAAAGATCAACTTGGTTTTTTACTAAATCGATGAAGGTGATACAAACCTTCTGGATTGCACCATAGCAATTTTGATGGATTTCAGGTGACACCTAATCGTCTAGGAGATGAATCTCCAAGAGTAATACGTCTTGCAACATCTGCAATGAAAAAGATCAAGTGCTCAATGCAAAACAAGAGGTGAAAACAATCACAATCTCCTCTTCCTTCAATCAAACCCTAGGGGATTCAATGAAGAACTTGGGAAGAGGAGAGGTGGATCCTAGGGAGTCTCAGAGTGTGATTCAAAATGAGGTGCTAGCTTTTTGGTTACCCTAAGATGTTGACTGGCAAAAGTAGCCAGCTTTATGACATCATGTTCCAATGGTTGTTTCTAAGCTTCGAGCCTATTTAAACCATGGAGGGGATGTTTTGCTGTGTGCCTAAGGTTTGAATTGCTAGAGCAAACTTGTGAGAGGCCAAAGGACACCACCAAGAGAGCACAAGAAAAGATTGGAGATTTTTGGTGCTAGTAGAGAAGTGATTGGAGCATTCATACACTTCTAGAACTTGTGGGGCTTGAGATGAGTGATCTATTGGTCTTAGCAGCCTAGACTGGCTAGGAGTCGGTGTTCGAGCTTTCGAGGAGATTGTGAAAGACGACGCCAAGTTTGTGAGTAGTTTCGTGTCCCCTGCTCAAAAGTGACACCAAGAGGGAGCGCCCGAGCCTTGGAGGCTTGCTCTAGCGCTTGCGTATTGTTCGTTACAGCCAGTCCGCCGGTAACTTCACTCTGGCAGTGAAGCGTACCCTTATGAGCATCATTCCGAGAACAACAGGAGAGACCGGGGCTCCGACGGGAGTGATCCAACGAGGATTAGGGAAAGGCGCCTACCTTTAGAGACCTCGGAAAAATACGGTGAGCATTCTTTTGACTCTCTTTACTGTTTCATATTTCATATTGTTGAGTAGAGTTATTAGGTTACTTTGTGATTCCGCTTGGTTGCTATCGTGCTAGTGATTGCTTGTTATCTTTAATTATCACTAGCATTATTAGGGGCCTTGGCCTACTAGATTTATGTAGGTTGCTCTTGTTGTGGATTGAGTTTCATAGTTTAAGTTTGTAGTGAATTAAATCCTATAAGTCCACTGATTCAACCCCCCTTCTCGGTGTCCCTGATCCATACAGGGTGGTCTCTTAAAAAGTGGTGTCGGATGTCTATGTGTTTGGTTCGGGAGTGTTCACAGGGATTGTAAGCAAGTTTTATGGCGCTCTCATTGTCACATATGAGTGAAATATGGTTCAAAATGTAACCATAATCTTTTAGAGTTTGTCACATCCATAGAAGTTAAGCACAACAACTATCGGCTGCAATATACTCCGCTTCAGCAATGGATAGGGCAACATAATTTTGTTTCTTAGACGATCAAGACACTAGGGATTTTCCCAAAAATTGACAAGTCCTCGATATGCTCTTTCGGCCAACTTTACATCCGGCATAATCCGCATCGAAATACCCAATGAGATTGAATTTGGGTCTTTGGTATACCACAAGCCTAGGTTTGGTGTGTAAACTAAATATCTAAGATTCTCTTCACGGCCATTAAATGACATTCTTTTGGATCTGCTTGAGCACGCTAAGCATGATATTGGGCCTAGATGCACATAACTAAAGGAGGGATCCAATCATGGAACAGTATACCTTTTGGTCGACGGATTTGTCCTTCTTATTAAGATCAAGATAACCGTTTGTAGGCATTGGAGTCTTCATTGGCTTCGCATTTACCATATCAAACTTCTTGATCATGTCTTGAGTGTACTTGGCTTAGACATATAAACGTCCCTTCCTTCAATTGCTTCACCTGAAATCCTAGGAACAAGGTTAGTTCTCTCATCATAGACATCTTAAACCTTTTGATCATTAGCTTGCTAAACTCATCACAAAAAGATTTGTTAGTAGAGCCAAATATTATGTCATCGTCATATATTTGGCACACAAAAATATCACTTGAAACTTTCTTTGTGAAGAGAGTATAATCTGCCTTGCCTATCTTGAACCCCTTCTTGATGAGAAAGTCTCTTAAGCATTTATACCATACTCTTGATGCTTGCTTCAACCCATAGAGAGCTTTATGAAGCTTGTACACATGATTGGGTATTTTTTATCTTCAAAGCTTGGTGGCTGTTAAACATATACTTCTTCTTTGATTGGCCCGTTGCGAAAAGTGCTTTTTACATCCATTTGGAACAGCTTGAAATCATGGTAAGTAGTAAACGCAAGTAATATACGAATTGACTCAAGTCTAGCTATAGGAGCATAGGTTTCATTGAAATCCAGACCTTTAAATTGAAAGTATCCTTTTGCCACTAGTCTTGCCTTGATTCTTACCACAACACCGTCTTCATTTTTCTTGTTGCGAAACACCCATTTGGTTCGTATGACGTTTTGCTTCGGCCTCTCCACCAATGTCCATACTTCATTTCTTGTGAAGTTGTTGAGTTCTTCTTCAATAGCCATTATCTAATCCGAGTTGTTCAGAGCATCCTCCACCCTAAAAGGCTCAAGACAAGAAACAAACGAGTAATATTCACAAAATTTAGCTACACAAGATCTAGTGATTACCCCTTTGTCAATATCACCAAGAATTTGCTCGACGGGATGATCTCTTTGTACAAATTGGTGTACTCGTGGATGTTGTACTCATTGTTTTGTCCTTCGATTATCTTCATCAATGTGTTGATCATGAACCGAAAGCTTGTCACTTTGATCATCTTCTTCATTGATGTCTTCCTGTACTTCATCATGTTGCCCTTCGCTTTCCTTCATGCCATGTCCTTCTTGTAGATGTTGATGACTCTTGATTGTCTAGTGGTTTTGTTTCGGCAAGTGTCATCCTCTTGATTGCTATTGCAGGAGCTTCTTCATCCTCTGTAATTTTATTAACAACTTGCCCCTCTTGGGAGCCATTAGATTCATCAATCATCACGTCACATGCTATTTCAACGCAACCATTGGTTTTGTGGAACACACGATAGGCTTGAGCGTTTGATCCATAACCAAGCAAGAACCCTTCATTCACTTTAGGAGAAAACTTAGAAGATTTGAGTTTCTTGTTTAGCATAAAACACTTGCTTCCAAAGACTCAAAAATATGAGATGTTGGGCTTGTTACCGGTGAAAAGCTCATAGAGAGTTTTCTTCAAGAGTCGATGTAGATACAAGTGATTGCTTGCATGGCACGCGGTGTTGACAACTTCAGCCCAAAAACCATCAAAAGTCTTGTGCACATCAAGCATTGTCCTTGCCATCTCAATTATTGAGTGGTTTTTCCTTTCAGCAACCCCATTTTTTTTTGAAGTAGGGTGCTGAAAACTCATGCTTGATGCCTTCTTCATCAAGATACTCTTTCACTTGGGAGTTTTTGAACTCGGTGCTGTTGTCACATCTTATCCTCTTCATCTTCATTTTGAGGTCTTCTCAAAAATGTTTTGTCAGAGAACAAATTCACGTGTCAATACACTCACTCACCGGAACCAATAGGTGATCCTTGACGGTGACGGCCCCAGAAGCATCCCGCGCGATGGCTCTCGAGACAGCTTCCGGGTCGCGTCCTCCCTCGCCATGCAAAGGGCCAGGCTCACCGTCGGCGATCGTCGTGCCGCAGGCGGAGGCTGCGCACGCGCTGCACGGAGAGTGCCAATCCGAGGATCCATCATTGACGGCTGGGGAGCGTGGGAACATGTCATCCTCTCTCGAGTGGTTCGATCGACATCTGGCAAATGGATCATGCGCCTCGCCCATTGTTGATTGCGGCCCCAAGGGTCTGTTGAAAAGATGATAAGGAAGCTTTGCGCGGCCCATCAGTTTCTCCTCATTCCCCTTTCTCATCGCACACCATCCCTAACCCTAGCTTCCCTGGCAGTGACGCGTACCGCGACGGTGATCTCCCCCTCCGATACTCCCGCCTCCTCACTTCCCTACATTGGCTGGTTTTTTCCTACGAGTCAGTTTTGATCGTGAGAAGGGTGTTTGGTCAGGAACTGTTAGTGGGGATTCTAGATCATACGCTCAAGTGTTGTTGACGACACCACCTGTGAATGCTCCAGTGGTGATTGTTCCCATGGATCAAAGTAATAGAGGTTTTGCATCAGGTTACTCCAGATCGAGCCGTGGGTTTGGTAGGACCTTCTCACACCCATCTAGAGCTAGGGCAAGCTACAGGGGCTATGACTGGGGTAGTCGTTTTGGTTTCAATTTCAGGGATGAATTCAACAATCAGAGGTTCCAAGAGGATTCGCATAGTGGCTTTCATCGAGTACATCAGGAGGAACAGAATGTGGGGGTAATGGAGGTGATCAACAGGCTGCTAAAGTTGTCCAGGATGAGAGTCAGGCTAAATGGGTGCCGAAGGCTGTACCTCACCCAAAGCAAAAACTGAAACAGTGGGTCGATGATCAGCCGGAGACATCTTAACAGGATGTTAACTTGTCTCAACAATCCACTCAACTGGATTCAAGGGGTAATCAGACAGTTCAAGGGGATAGAGGTGCCAGTGGTCCTCATTCTAGTAGACAAGGGTGGTGTGGTGTTCTTCTGTGAAGCTTGTGGTTCTCCTTATCATCCTGTGGGTTTCTGTCGTCATATAGTTAGATGCAAGCATTGTAGGAAGGCAGATGATGGGATTAAGTTGTGCCCTCAAAAGAAACCCTGGGATTATGTGGCTCAACTAGTGGAGCACAGGCTGACTGTCAGGGCTTTTTTGTTATTGATAATGTGCCTAATACTAATGCCTTGAAGGAAAGGAGTTGTACTGCCTTGATCACAGTTACTGAGGGGACTGCTAGAGCCCATCAAATAGAACTGGAGCTGCAAGCTATATTCTATTTTGGATGGAAATGCATAGTTAAGCAGTGGAGTGAGAAGCAGTTTTGTATGAGATTCTCTGCTCTGCCAGGATGGAAGAATGGTCCCATTTCAAAGCTGTGAATATGAAGAGTGCTAATGCTAGTTTCAATGTAAAACCTTGGGACCCTGCTGTAGGAGCCAAGGGAATGTTACAGAAAGCTTGGTTTAGAGTGAGGAGAATCCCTTTGGAGAGCAGATCAGAGCCAGTTATTTGCTATGTGGGCTCACTTGTTGGGAAGACTTTGGATTTTGATGAATCTAGCATTATGAAAGAGTTTGTGAGGATCAAAATTAGATGTAGGGACATTTCTAAGGTGCCAGCTGTGGTTGAAGGACAATAGGAGATTTCTTTTATGATTTCCTGTTTGAAAGGGAGAGTCCCATGGAGAATCCAAAGCCTAGACAAAATGTTTATGTGAGGGTAGACTCAGGCAGTTCTAAGGCACCTGTGGATGATAATGCTGCAAAAAAGGCTAAGACTATTCAAGATGTGTCTGGTCCTTCGAATCAGAATTCTTCCATTATAAAATCTGGAGACAAAGCATACAAGAAAGCTGCAACTACTCTTCATCTCATGACAGACCCAAATATTAAGAATGTCAATCCCAGCCCTTTAGGTAAAAGAAATTATCTGGCACTTGTAACATTGCTTCTGGAGGGGATATGGGGCCAGAGGGAGATAAAATTGATGCTATGCAAGATCTGAAAGTGAGTGAGGATGAGGAAGAGAGTCAAGAGGGACATGTTGGTACTGATGAGGTTAGATATAAGGAAAGGGCTCAATCTCCCACTCAACAAATTTGGATGTCAAAATGTTCTAGCTACACTACTACTAAAGAAAAAATCAGTGATCCAAAGGGAGATAATCTATATGTGATAGAAGAAGAGAAGATTGACAAGGAACCTATAGGGGAGCAAGAAGGTTGGTTGGGGGATAGCAACTTGCAAAGACAAGATGTGATGAAGGTTATTCAAGCAGTGATAGAACAAGCTGTTGAATGTAAAGAAGTGGAAGAAAAGAAACCTGAACAGAACATTGTGGTGGACCATGCTTTGGATATCCAGGCAGCTTTCCCCTTGAGGCAATCTAAGAGGATATGGGAGAGCAATCTAACAGTTCTGGAAGCAGCTGAGAAGACTCGCAAGAGAAATCTTGAAGGTACACCTCCTCGTAACTGTCAAGTTGATAGTTATCATACCAATAATTCTTTTGCTGTCTTAACTAATGATGAAATAGTAGACAAAGCTAATGATATGGGTCCCATGTTAGCTAATGATGATTTTGAAGTATTAGATATGCTTAGAAATTTAGAAGATGCCAGGTGTGTCTTGCATGCTAAGGAGGTGGTAGTTAATTCTTCTGATTTGAACAATAGTATAGAGGAACCTTCCTCCCCAAAGTTATTACAGTGTATGGAAACTGAAGAAAATGCAGAGCCTGAAGGTTTTATAGTTGTGAGTAGTAAAAAATCTATAAAAAAATCGTAAACTCTTTAAAAACATATCTAAGAAGGGACAGAACAGATCTCTGACATCAGGATCTGTAGAAATTCAACCTCATGTCTCATAGAGGCCACTGAGAGAGGTTAGGAAGAAAGGTAAACAAAATCTTAAATGTTAGGTCTCTTGGAATGTGAGGGGGGGGGGGGGGGT
>BCLG01000051.1:90692-131961 GCA_001602295.1 Zoysia matrella
AGTGAAACCAAATATGGATAAATTGATTGATAAATGCTAAGATGCTTTCATTCCCAAAAGAAACATCAGGGATGGGATTATGTCCTTGCATGAGAGTTTACATGAAACTAAAAAACAGAAACAGATTGGGGTAGTTCTTAAATTGGACTTTGAAAAAGCCTATGATAAGGTTATTTGGGACTTCTTATTTAGATGTCTGGAAATAAAAAATTTCAGTGCTTTGTGGATGAGATGGTTTAAACAGGTTTTGTGTAATGGCACACTTGGTGTCAATTTGAATAATCAAATAGGAGGCTACTTTGCTAGTTACAAGGGAGTAAGACAAGGGGATACTTTGTCTCCTTTCCTTTTTAACATTGCAGCTGATTGTCTCACTAGAATGTTTCATCAAGCCCAATCGAATGTTTTTGTGACAGGATTGATCCTCATCTTTTTGACAATGGAATTTCAATATTACAATATGCAGATGATACTATTCTCTGCCTTCAACATGATTTGGAAAAAGCTAAAAATGTTAAGCTGTTGTTATCCATCTTTGACCTTATGTCTGGGCTTAAATAAACTTTCAGAAAAGTGAAATTGTGATGATAGGGGGGATAATGAGCTTGCTTCTTCTTATGCAGATCTCTTCCATTGTCAAGTGGGAGTGTTCCCTGTCAAATATTTAGGTGTTCCTGTTGGTCCATCTAGAATATATGTTAGGGATTGGGATCTGGTTCCCCAGATAACATCCAAGAAATTAGACATCTGGAAGGGGGGCTCGATGTCTTTCGATGGTAGACTCACCCCTATCAATGCTAGCCTCTCCAATTCCCCAATATACCACATGTCTATGTACCTATTGCCCAAAACAGTTATAAATAACATGGACAAAGCTAGGAGAACATTCTTTTGGCAGGGGGTACTAAAAGAAAGTATCATCTTGTAAAATGGGACAAAATTTGCTCCCCTAAAGATAAAGGGGGTCTTGGCATAAAAAATCTTCAATGGATGAATATTTGTTTACTGTGTAAATGGTGGTGAAAACTTGAAATGGAGAAGGGAATGTGGCAAGATATCATTAAGAAAAAGTACCTGAGGAACTTTTGGATTAACTCTGTCAAACATAAGCAATCTGATTCTCCAGTTTGGAGTGATTTGCTTAAAGTGAGAGATTTATACATTTTAGGTAGAAGGAATGTTGGGAATGGTTTAACCTTTTTGCTGTGGGAAGACTGTTGGCTTGATGGGAGACCCTTAGCTGACAGTATCTCTAAGATTTACAATATTTGTGATGATAAGTTCATCTCTGTTAAAGAGGGTCTTGATAGGAACTGGAACCTTAATTTCAGAAGAAGATTTGATGCTGGCAATCTCCAACTATGGAATGAAGCTTTGACAAAGATTATGGGATATCCCTTCTCTTCTGTCAATGATAGCTCTATTTTGTCCTTATCTAAACATGGAACCTTCACTGTCCAGTCGCTATATAAGAAAATTCATGCTAATATGCATCATCAGCCTAATAAGCATATTTGGAAAGCTAAGATTCCTCTTAAAATAAAATTTTTTATGTGGCTGTTGGAACAGAAAGCGACTCTTACCAGAGACAATATGAAAAAACCTAATTGGAAGGGGAGCACCACTTGTGACTTTTGTACTCAAGAAGAAACAAACACTCACCTATTCTTTGTGTGCCCTGTTGCCAAAGCGGTATGGAGTTATGTTGGGGTGTGTCTGGTAGCAGATTGTATCCCTAATTCGGTTGAGCAATATTATAGTTGGGTTAAGAGGTTTCTGCCCCAGGGAAATGATTTTTATGTTCCAGGGTTGGTTGGGATTACATGGGCAATTTGGAAAGCTAGAAACAAAACTCATTTTGATAGCAAGCTTATTAAGAGTCCTAGAGAAATCATTTATGTAGCATGTGGCTTTCTAAAATACTGGGCAGGTCTGCTGAAAGATTTGTCTAAAGAAGATTTGATTCATGGAGTGGAGAATCTCTTGCACACAGTTGCAGCAGTTAACAGGTTTTAGCAGAACAAACAGTTGTATCCGGTGAGGTTGCAGCTTCCAAGGCCTGGCGATGACGCGGAAGATGAAGAAGTTGATCAAGATGCAGATCTTTCAAGCCCAGGAGGGCGCATGATTTTCAGTCCGTTGTTGGTGTTCTTGGTTCTTCGATCGTGATTGGTGGCTTAGTAGTAACACTTGTTTTTTGGCTAGTTGTTTCAGCATGCTTGTATGTGGTTCACAATAGTGTCCCGTTAAACTTGACTTTCTGTTGGGCTCGTGTGTGTATGAGGTCCCTGGTTTTCGTTTTTGCTTGTTT
Source organism: Zoysia matrella (assembly GCA_001602295.1). Classification (NCBI taxonomy): domain Eukaryota; kingdom Viridiplantae; phylum Streptophyta; class Magnoliopsida; order Poales; family Poaceae; genus Zoysia; species Zoysia matrella. The sequence goes on from BCLG01000051.1 coordinate 93,004, forward strand.
GTTGGTTCCATGTATCGAACTTTATTCAGTTATGAAAGTTATGGAATAGGGGAGTGTTCCCTCGTAAAAAAAAAAGAATGTTTTGAGCACACTCTTCGTTTCACCTTTGTCATGCAAAAAAAAAATACTCAAGTGAAGCAAGAATAATCATCAACAATGACAAGACCATATTTATCATCGCCAATGCTAATGTATGCCACGAGGCCAAATAAGTCTATGTGCAACATCTCCAATGATCTTGTGGTTGTCATTATGTTTTTGATTGGATGGCTTGCTCCTACTTGCTTTCCGGCTTGACAGGCACTGCAAATTTTGTCTTTCTCAAAGCATACGTTCATTAGTCCTATGATGTGACCACCCTTTTGGAGTTTATGGAGGTTCCTCAAGCCAACATGAGCTAGGTGGCAATGCCACAACCAACCTAATGTTTATTTGGAAACAAGACACGTATTCGAGACCACTTCATTAGTAGTGAAATCCACTAAATAAAGTTTTCCCTTGAAGTAGCCTTTGAAAACCACGGTACAACTCCCTCTTTTATAGGCGGTCACATCATAATTTGTGAACAAATAATTGTAACTCATCTCACACAATTGTGAAATGGATAACAAATTGTAGCTCAAAAATTCAACCAAAAGGATATTCGTAATGGATAGATCATTGAAAATAGCAATGTTTTCAAGACTGATTACCTTCCCTTTATTGTCGTCTCTGAAGGTTTGTGTCTTGTCCTCTTCAATGGATGAGAACATCTTTTCCTCCCCGGTCATGTGATTTGTACATCCGCTGTCAATCACCCAACTTCTTCCACTGGAGTAGTCCTAGAAAACAAATTAGGTCTTGTTTTTAGGTACTCAAATTTGTTTGGGTCCTTTCATGTTAGTGACAAGAGACTTTGGCACCCACACACAAGACTTGGTGTTCTTGTGGCGTGGCCGAACATATTTAGCAACAACTTTGCCACGAGAATTCTTGGTTAGCACATAGGATGCATCAAAATCATAAAAAATCTTAGCGAAATGAGATGCATTAGAGCCATTCGAAGGGATTTTTGGAGAAGCTTCCTCCCTTGGTGAATTTCACGAACTCATTGCCATTCTTGTTCTCCCTTGCGTTGTGTCTTTTACCTTTTATGTAAACAATACCATCATTGACATGTGGGCGTCTAGTGTTGGTGTATGCTTCTCTTGCATACTTTGCTTTCTCTTGTTCAATGGAGACTTTGCTTTGTTGAGCTTGGGCATTTAAAGGCTTGATTTCTTCTTGAAGATTTGCAATCATCTTCTCATTATCAATGATCTTCTCAATCTCAACATCTTTGCACCTATCACAGAAAACAGGCAAAGGGGCATGACACTTCTTTCAAGGAAGATGCTTCTCTCTTAAGTTCGCTAACTTGCACTTTAAGAGAAGGGTAGAGTTTTCCAACGTGTTAAACTCCTCTTGAAGTGCATCAATAGCGAACCTAAAAGTTTAGCTTGAATCATTAACTTCAGCCAAGGCTTTAGTTAACTCATCTACTTTCTTCCTCTCAAGAGCTGGATATTCTCAAGATCAACGTTTCTCTTCTTCTCAAGAATGAGCAAGTCTTCTTGCTTCTCAAGAATATCCTCTGGCATCTCAATTTCCTCTTTTTGTTTTTCATGTATGGTCATTAATTCAAGCAAGCTAGTCACATCATTTTTACCTTCACTATCACTAGAGACGACGTGTTTAGATTTTGATACCTTAGACCCTCTTGCCATGAGACAAATGGGTGCAGCTTCTTTTTTTATTATCGTTCAAGCTTCCGAAGAGTAAAGTGTTGATTGGAGTGATGCCGATCGCCAATGTAGCAATGCCACCATGATTTGCGTCGGAGTCGGAGTTCCATTCTTGACCTATGTGGGATTGTTTGTTGTATTTCTTGCCCTTTTCCTTCTTGTACTCCTTGTCGCTTTTCTTCTCCTTCTCCTCTTTGTTCTTGGCATTTGGACACTCTGCAATAAAATGACCTTCCTCTCCACATCCACAGCAAATTCTCTTAGATTTTCTAGTTTTAACTTTGCTAAAACTCTTCTTCTGGAATCCGCCTTTCTTCACAAACTTCTTGAACTTCCTCGTGTAGCGCGAACTCTTCATCATCATTTTCTTCTTCACTTGAGCATTGAATGAACACCTTCTTCCCTTTAGCTTTGAGAGCTATGCTCTTGTCTTCGGAAGTGGTTTTGCCGATTAGAGAGTTGACTCTTCTTGCTTCTTCATCTTGATATTGTTGTGCAAGAAGTCTTCCAAGTACTTCATCCGTGATGAAGTTCTTGAAGTTGTCCTTTTCCCTAATAAGAGTACATAAATGTGAGTTCTAAGGCTGGAGGGCTTGAAGTAACCTTTTGTTCACTTCAATGTCTTCAAGCTTCACTCCAAGCGCTCTTCCCTTGTTGACGATCTCCATGAGACGATTGTGTACTTCTTGTGGTCCTTCATTATTTTTTTTAATGAACAAGTTGTATTGTTCTCTTAAGAGGTCTTCCCTTCCTTCCTTGACAGTGTCCGTCCCTCTTCATGAATGATCTCAGGCTTCTTTCAAATCTGATTGGCATTCCTTATCTTGGTCTATTCTTGAGGGCTTATCACCGAAATGATGACAAAGACAGCTTGAGCATTGCAAGGCATGTTGACTTCATCTTTTTGAGTAGGATCTCTTCGTCTTCAAATGTGAAACTCTTTTTCACAATCCTCAAGATTTGTGGTCCCATAGACTCAAGGTAGGTGAGCATCCGGTACTTCCAATGCTTTGTTCATTCTTGGAGGACAAATCACCGGTCTTCACGGTAGATATCTTTAACTCTCCAAGCTGTTAAGCTATTTAATATAGAGTCCTTGCTCTGATACCAATTGAAAGTTGTCTAGAGGGGATTGAATAGGCAACGACCTGAAAATTTGCTTCTCAAAACAATTTGATCAGTAAAAACAGAACACAGACTAGTCCGATTGGATGTACCTGTCCAATAGCGAACAAGTCCGATCTTCTGTGTACAAGACTATGATGGTAGCGGAATAGATCAAACAAAAAATAAAATGGAGACAAGAGACACAGGAATTTTTTATCCAAGTTTAGCTCAACACAGAAGCCTATGTCTTTGTCGAGGGATCCACAGAGCACCAGGATTCTCTCAATCCTAAGCCTCTCCAAGCAACCACAAAGATCAACATGGTTTTACACTAAATCGATGAGGGTGATACAAACCTCTCAGATCGCACCACAGCAGTCTTGATGGATTTTGAGTGACACCTAACCGTCTAGGAGATGAATCTTCAAGAGTAATAGGTCCTGCAACACTTGCAATGAAAAGGATCAAGTACTAGATGCAAAATAGGAGGTGAAAGCACTCACGAGCTCCTCTTCCTTCAATCAAACCCTAGGGGATTCAATGAAGAACTTGGGAAGAGGAGAGGTGAATCTCAAGGAGTCTCAGGGCGTGATTCGAAATGAGGTGCTCGCTTTTTTTGTAACCCTAAGAGGTTGGGGGTAGGGGATTATATAGATCAATCAAGGGATACTTTTCAAAAGTTCCAAGGGTGGACTAATCTGGAGGTTCAGATGAGTCTGGACATCAGGCTCAACGGTCATATGGTCATCTCTCTAGAGTTCGGAGAGAGCACGCACAAGTCCGCTAGTGGACTTGTCCAGTCGGGCGGACAAGTCCAGCCAAGACGATGTGCATCCATTCTGGAGTTCGCTTGTCCAGCGGACAAGTCCGATACTTACGAGGTGCTCCTTCCTTTGAGTCTGCTCGACATAGCGAACAAGTCCGAGCCCGGACCAGTCCAGTCTGTCGGGGAACAACTCTCTAGAATCTGCAGCTTGACCCGAATATGTCCGATGTCGATTAAGTCCGGACATCTGAACAAGTCTAGGGTGAGCAATGTGTTCCCTCTCTGGAGTCCGGTCACTGGGTGGACAAGTCCGTTCCCGAACAAGTCTGAAGAGCCGGACAAGTCCGGAGCTGTAAGGATCAAGGACACGAGAAGGGGTGTTAAATCGTTGGACTTATAGGACTAAATTCGCTACAAACTTAAACTATGAGACTTAATCAAACAACAGCAGCCCTATGCAATTTTAGTAGCCCAAGGCCCCTAACAATGCTAGTGAAAAGTAAATACAACAAGCAAGCACTAGCACGATAGCTACCACGATTATCACAAAGCACCCTAGCAACTCTACTCAAAATGAAGTGCAGAAAATGAAGAGAGAGTAAGAGAATGCTCAGTGATTTTTTTTGAGGTCTCAAAAGGCAGGCGCCTTCCCCTAATACTCGTTGAACCACTCCCATCGGAGTCTTGGTTCCACCCATCGTTTCCGAAATGATACTCACAAGGCTACGCTTTACTCCCGAAGTGAAGACACCGACGGCCTAGCTATCGCACACAATACCCAAGTGCTAGAGCAAGCTCTAAGGCTCTCACTTTTGGTGTCCCTTTCGAGTGGGGCACTTGAAACCGCGTACAAACTTGACATCATCTTCCAAAATCTCCTCGGAAGCTCGAACACCGACTCCTAGCAGGTCTATGCTATCAAGACCAAGAGTAATAGGCAAAGATTAATCCTCTCAAGCCCACAAGATCTAGAAATGTATGAATGCTCCCTATCACTCTCCTACTAGCACCAAAGACCGTCAATCTTGTCTTGTGCTCTCTTGGTGGCGTCCTTTGGCCTCTCACAAGTTTGCTCCAGCAATTCAGACCTCAGGCACACGCGAGAATGTCCCTTTGTATGGTTTAAATAGGCTCCAAGCCCAGAAATAACTATTGGAACATGATGTCATAAAGCTGACTACTTTATCCAATCACCGAACTGTCTGGTGACTGCTCCCACTGGACTGTCTGGTGACTTGTTTTCTCATAGACCATAGAAACACCCTCTCTGGAATCTATTCTATGTGACACCGAACTGTCCGGTGCATACCTTCGTCGGATTGTCCGATGACCTTCTCTTTTGGATTTCTAGAGACACCTCTTCTGTACTTCAGCTTCTGGCTCACCGGACTGTCCGGTCACTGCTCTACCTCGACTCCAAAGAGCACCTCTTTCTGGGCTGGCTCCTCCAGGGCTCACCAGACTGTCCGGTGACTGCATTTTCAGCTGGCCTTGAGCTTCGGTCTTCGACTTCACTTTCTCTGCCATGTTCAGTGCTTTCTGAAGTATCTAAGGACCATTCACACCCTCTAACACTTGTATGACAGGAGACGAATTACTTGACCCCCCCTTAATAGTACCGGTGTTCCTATGGACTCTCTAGCTAGTCCTTAGCCTTGGTCCACCAACGCTCGAAAACTCCTCTTCTTGGGATCGTCCTTTGTCATCCATCGAGAAAACCCATCATGTTGTAGAGATTAGCAGAGTGGAACCTATAATCACAACCGTTTCCTATGGTGTTTATTCAATCACCAAAATCAATTCATATCTTTTACGATATCATGAAGCTTACAATCTCCCCCTTTTTGGAGATTGATGACAACCATAGTACTCACAACCAAATTTCGACAAAGATGATATTAGATGAAGAAGGAAACACATCTCAAAGAAATACTTACCCCCTTACCTTGATGATTCCCCCTAGAAATTTGCATGAGTTCTCCCCCTTTGTCTTCCTTTGGAGACGATCTCTCTCGTGTTGTGAGGACTCTCTCTCTCCCTTTGTCATCTAATCATACAAAAAGATGACATCAAGAAAGCATATAGAGAAGAGAGACGCTTGAAAGACAGAGGTTAGTGCATGATAGATATAAACGCAAGTGCAACACATAGAGAACCTGCAAGAAAATCACAACACAGAGCGCCATACACAATAGAAGCCACGGGGTTTGTCCAGAAACCAAGTGCAATCCAGTGAGCTAAAAGAGTCAAAAAAAACACGAGCTCATCAAAATGTCACCAAGAGCCAATGAAATCCGCGAAACGAAAACCATAGCCCTAACTACCCATCCACGGCCTCCCTAGACAGCGAGCCTCTCAAGCGATGCAACTACACGGCACACTCTCGACACTCTAGACCTATGGAAGATCTAATCCTCTGCAAGCGCGGTTGAAGGGTCAGGTGCAGTGACTGTTGATGGCTGCTCCTCTACTGCTGGCTCTGCTGCTGCTGCTAACTCATCTCCCGACTGTTCAGGGTCATCGAAAGCGCTCAAACCGGAGAACGAAATCGAGGAAGGCTCTTTGCCATCAACTGAAGCTGGCTGATCTGCACTAGCAAGGACTTGAGCTGCATCCTCTGTAGACTAACCTGCCTCAACCAGGATGGCTGCATCAAAAACACTAGGCTGCTCGGTTGTGGTGGCTGTGGGCTCTGCCTCTGAAACCTCTGATGGTGGCTCTGTCAAAACTAACTCAGCAGTGGTAGCCTCGAAGGTGAGAATTCTCAGAGCAAGTGGAGAACTACCCACTGCTGTCTCTGTCTCTAATGTTGGCACTGAAACTCTGAGCTCAGCTGACACAAGGAGTGGTGACATAGAGAACGAGGAAACCGGAGACAACTAGGAAGTCACTAGCACATTGGCACCTTCGGTAGTCATGGCTGCGCTGGCTGCTCCAAAAGGTACAAATAATGATAACGGAGCTGAGGGCATTGTACTAAAACTGGGCTGCTGCAGCTAAAGCTGTGCTGTAAATGCAGGCACGCTGCGAAGGCAGGGGACCCGATAGCGTGGTCGTCGAGAACGTGGACGAAGGAGGCATACCGATCCCGTGGAGGTAAGATGCAATTGCTCCAAACCCGGCAGACATATAAGATATGGCCGCTGCCATCTCCAACTGAGTCTGCTACGACCTCTCATGAAACTCCCTATCCTGCCAACTCCTCTCCTCTGCAAGCTCCCTCTCCATCCGAAGCCGCTCCTTAATCTAGAGGCGCTTGAGTCGGATCCTCTCCTAAAACTTGACCCTCTCTCATCGAATCAGCTCATCCTACTCCTGCCTATATCTCTTTTGCTCAGCCTGCTGCCTGAATAGCATCAAATATGGCAGCTAGTGCAGGGTCAAGTGTGGCACGAGAGGTAGGAGTTTCGGCATGACCTGGAGCCTCAATGCTCCCAACTCCTTGTTGTGCTCCCTCCGGAGCCTTAGTCTCAAGCTCAAATTCCTCAGGGGCTGTGGTCTCCTCTCCTCTAGAGGTACTCTGAGAACCCGATACGCATAAAACCCTGGAGTCGGATGGCTCAGCAGGACTGAAGGAGGTGGTAACCTCTGGCCAAGCCGCATAATCCTCCTTATTCGTAACTCTAGCTCTCCTCAACAACAGACGTATGTAGGGGAAAAAAGTAACTATCGGGTGCTAGTTCTCTCATATATAACGCCCTCCATCTATGCAAGCAGCAAATCCGTTAGATCACACTCTTCATGCCTCAACAAGTAACAGAGCAACCACTGATGTAGAATGATGACACGCTCTCTGTAGCTAGCTTTAGGGGCTCTCATCCTGCCTAGCAACCCTCTCAAAACACGAGCCTCATGTGTCTACCTCAAAGGGTGCCTCGAGTAATGCTCCCCATGTGGTGGCTGGTATGCAATACTCAGTCTCTCATCTCTCGGCTTCATCCCTCCAAACGGGCGATATGGTGGCAAGAAATCCGGATGAGCCCGAGCGTGGATCCGTGTCTCAGAAGATACAAACTCTAGAGCAGCAATGACATCAGATCTCTCAAAGCGATGTGGCGCCCCTGTATACATAAACCAAAGATAACACTTGCCAGGGAGATCCACAGTGAGGCGTAGAACTGCAGCACAACCTCCTCACTAAACCTCAAGGACTGAGTGACCAACTCTGTCAATCCTGAAAGATATGCTAAATGCTCCTCCATATGTCCCAGCTCCTCTGCTCGATGCCTCAAAAGAACAGTGGCGATGTGCTGCAAACACTGAGCTCTTGCCCTTAGTGACAAGCTGATGTCAGAGAGCCTCAAATATCCTTCGCTGAAGTACTGTCCAGAACAGTCCAGCATCGGCATGTCGCTCGACGGGGACCCAAACTGTGAAATCAACTCTCCTCTTGGCCTTCATGGCCGGGCTCTTGACCTTCAACAGGTCAACCTCCTCCTCAGCAATCCTGACCATAGCCAGGTGAGCTTTCTTAGCTCTACTGGTGCACACACTACAGACCCCAGTCCTCAAATGAGGGCACCTCTGTGACGTTGACTGTGATGCTCTCTAGGCTGCCTCTCCCTCCATTGTTCTCGACTGTCGACTGGCAGGAGCTCTCCGCGGTTGCACCTCTGCTACAAAAGAGGCGGTCGTCACTCTCTGACGGGTCGACCTCCTCAACTTCCCCTGGCCCTCTGCACTTCCAATCCTCAAAGCCCCAGACCTCCTGTGTGGAGGCACATCCACCTCTGCTGCTGCCAGTGCTCTATCCCACTCTTGGTCACCTGTCCTCTACTTCTTCTTCTTCTCAGGCTCTACAGCCTTGCCCTTTCCCTTCTCCTCAGCAGATGCTCTCTGTCGGTCCATACTATCAATTATCACAAGAGATACTGACACAGAAGCTCAACTGACCAGTTGACCACAAAAGATAGGATTAAGAGCTTGGCTCTTAACCCATCCAAGAGAGATCTGGTTTGTCACTGAGAACTCTAACACTGTCATTGTTCGCTGTCCTGTTCACTGCACCACATAGGAATAAATATAAGTTGTAAGCAACACAGGTAAGTGACATACAAAGAGACCCTAGCGGTGAAACAAGGACATATCACCGATCCAATAAAGCAAATATGATCAACGGTGATACGATGGACTAATGCCACAATTCAAATAATAGCAATGCATCTAGATTGTGACACTAGCGACAGGAGGACCTAGTGCCATATCAAAACAAGCAAGAGATAACCTCAATATGGCACTAAGTATGAGAATTGTCAATTAATCACGTCAATTGACAATAAAGATGGAACTTTTACCAATTATACCAATTTTTTGCAATTAATTAACTCTAGGACATGCGGGGCATTTTTGATGAAATGTATGAGATAGAAACGATACCCCGAACAGAGAAGAGGCGTAATCCACCGAAAGACACGCCAGAAAGATGTTAAAATGCCTCGAAATCAAAAACCCTACTGAGGGTTTTGAGTAGGTACAAGAGACAGGGACAACAAAGAGCATGACAGCGTGGACTCTGAGCTTAGGCGGCTAGGCAGCGCAGGGAGGACTTGCAGACACCAGCGGCGCGGCGCACTGGCGGCTAGGGCACAGCGACGCACAGGCATGGGCGTGGCGCGTGGAGGAGAGAAGCGGCGAGCGCAGAGGCCGGCGTAGAACAGCAGGCGCACAGTGGCCGGAGCAAGGCAGGCGCACATAGAGGCAGATGGCACGCAGGCAAACTGCGGCGGTCGGCGATCGACAGGGTGCATGAGGATTTTGGAAGTGGTGAAGAGCACCCATGTGCGGACGGTTAAAAATAAACCAACGGCCTAGATTTGATTGAAAAAGAAAGGACGATCTAGATTTCACCGAAGGAACCGATCACCGAATTGTTCGGTCCAATAAATTTGTCTGGTGACTCCAGAGAGCCGGACTGTCCGGTATCCGCCAAAAATTGATTACAAAGAAACAACCGCTTTGTCTTGCAGTCACCGGACTGTCTAGTGATACCGCCGGAATGTCTAGTGTCTGTCCAGTACTGCAAAGTGACTGATCCCGAAGATATAGTCACCAAATTGTCTGGTGAAGGCATCAGAATATCCGGTGACCTCAAGGAATTGCAGAATCAAGGAATTTCTTTTTAGAAATCAAGTGTCCTCATGGAAGAACCAAATAAACGCCACACTTGTCTAGAAAGGGAATCTCAAACACTCCTTTGCAGATAGATAACCCTCGAAGGGTTTATAGTTTTCGCAAAATGCAATAAGATCGAGCGATAAAACCCAAGTGAGGAGGCGCCAAAAAGGGAATATGAACCCATGTTCACGGTCCGCGTAAATGGATTTTAGAAACTGTTAATCGCAGGGTTCAATGGCATGTAGCGCACAATTGCTTTAGTTATCCCTTCTAGGAGTGTGTGAATCCATATGAGCAATATAGTCACTTTCTTTGGGGACAACGCCTCCTCCATGGTTCCTATATGTAATGCATGCTCAACAAGCTATCTAAATGCAAAGAATTTAAAGCAGGCCATGTAGATGCAAGCAAATGTAAGAACATTCCATAAAGAAACCTATTCAACACCAAGTTTGGCCCATCTCAAGCTTGTTCACCATAAGCCCACCGCTTTGTCTTGAGATAGCCAAACCACCATCTCAAGCTCTTCCCCCATGCTTATGGATATCTAAAGATGGTTAGGCATTGACTATTTTTTTGTTCTTTTCTTTTATCTTTTTACACATGGTGCATGATAGTGCAAACATAGTCCAGAAGGAGTCCTATCTACCATCCAAAACAAGAAAACAAACCAACTCTCCTATGTACAAGAGAAAACCTCCTTGAAGAGTAAATTGACATTGAAGCTCGATCACACGTGGTGGACTTCTAGGGTCTTCAATTTGCTTCATGGTCCACCATCTAGGTCCCTTCACTTCTTCTTGGTGTAAAGATCAAGGACACCGAGAAGGGGGTGGTTGAATCGGTGAACTTATAGGACTAAATTTGCTACGAATTTAAACTATGAGACTCAATCACAACGGAAGCAAACTATTGACACTCCTAGTGTCCGGCACTGTGCCGAACTGTCCGGTAAGCCCTCTCAGGTTCGTTGTTTTGTACACGGTGTCCGGCACAGCACCGGAGTGTCCGGCAAGCCCTCTCGGGTTTTCCGGATTTACAGGACGGAACCTCCGACGTCATACAATGACTCCGGTCACCGGAGTGTCCGGCATTTTACTGGAGACTCCGGTGGTGTCGATTTAGCAAAGTTTTCAGCAGATCAATTCCAAATTATTTTCTAACTTGGGGGATCCACTACCCTGCGGGATAAGACCAACCCACCTCTATAAAACAAAGTCCATGGCTGGTTGAGGGGCATCCCAATTGATCAAAACAATTTGCCTTTACATTTTGTTCTTCTCCAAACCCTAATCCCCTTACGCGACCCTAGTGCTATTCTTCCTTCGTCCCAGTGACGTTTGAGGTGATCCGGCTGGCCTGACCGAGCCCGGATCAACCCTAAGACGATCCTCCTTCGACGAGGTCCCTCCCGAGGTGGGGTTGTGATGAGGCCATCACTCCATTAGATACACACAAGAGTCCTCAACGTAGTATTGATGAAACTCACCCACAACAGTTGCGATTAGAGGTGAGCTCGTTCCAAAACACATGTCTTCCTTTGAGAATAGATTGCTACCAAATAACTTTATCATGGTTAGGAATATTGAAAAGAGTCAAGAAAATCATGAAGAAGGACTTGGAGATGCTCAAGATCAGAACCGCACGTTCGACCCCGGAGGAGATCCAAACAACTCGGATTCGTGCCTGACTCGGGCTCCTGGAGCAGCCTGCACTAAAACGGATGCCTCGGTCTCATACGAGCTCCGTTTTGGACGTTGTAGATATGGTTGGAAAGCTAACAAGATAACCTTTCCAACGGAATTGACCTCATCTCTAAATTCAACTGGAATCAGCAGAAATCGTTAAAACAATATGACATCCAGAAACTGCTCGGGTGCTGCGACACTATCTTTTGGCCTTTGGGCCTTGTATCTTTTCTAGGCCCATTAGTATTAGGGTTTGCCCCTAAGATCAACCTAAACTCCATATATTCAGTAGCCACCTTCATTAGAGATAGGTTTTGATTAGTTTTCTCCTGTTTTCAAATAGTTTCGCCGTTTGATGGCTTGTTAGTTATCCAACTTCGTGTTTCAATCCAGATTTCGCAAGTGAGTTGCATTCTTCCTTGTTCTTGCTTGTGTTCTACGATTCGCAGGCAGGGATTAGCCTTCTTGGCGATGTCAATTGTGTGCGCACGGTTGATAACCAGAGGAGAAGTGGTGCTGCAATTGCGGGGTTCAAATCGTGTTGATTTGAGGCCGGATCGATTGTGTGTCGCATCTCCGCCAAATTGAGAGTTATCACAACCTAACGGAAGATCGGGAATCACGTACACATCAGGTTGTCTAGGTGCTGTCCAAACCCAGCGTTGAAGAAGCGCCGGTGTTCTCGCACACGGATGTGCGAGAGGTGTGTTGGCTCGGACCCGATTTCAGCGTCAACACAAACCTATGCAATTCTAGTAGGCCAAGACCCCTAATAATACTAGTGAAATGATAACAACAACAAGAAAGCACTAGCACGATAGCCACCAAGACGAATCAAAGAACAACCTATCATTCTATTCAAACAGTAAGTAAATGCGATAAGTATACAGAGAGGGATTGAGAATTCTCAGTGATTTTTGTCGAAGTCTTGTAACGTAGGCGCTTTCGCCTAATCCTCGTTGAACCACTCCCGTTGGAGTTTTGGTTTCTCCCGTCGTTCTCGGAACGATGCTCACAAGGGTACGCTTCACTCCTTGAGTGAAGTCACCGGCTGCCCTGCTGTCTCACACAATACCTAAACGCTAGAGCAAGCCTTCAAGGCTCAAGCGCTCCCTCTTGGTGTGCCTTTCTAGCGGGGGACCAAAAACCGCGTACAAACTTGGCATCGTCTTCCACAATCTCCTTGGAAGCTCGAATACCAACTCCTAGCCAGTCTAGGCAGCCCAAACAAAGAGTACTAGACAAAGATCACTCCTCTCAAGCCCCACAACTCTAGAAGTCTATGAATGCTCCCTATCCCTCTCCTACTAGCACCAAAGATCTCAGATCTTGTCTTGTGCTCTCTTGGTGGTGTCCCTTGGCCTCTCACAAGTTTTCTCCAGGAGTTCAGACCTCAGGCACACGCAAGAACGTCCCTCTCCATGGTTTAAATAGGCTTCAAACCCAGAAACAACCGTTGGAAGATGATGTCATAAAGCTCACTGCTTTATGCAATCATTAGACTGTCCGGTGACCCTTTCCTCCCTCTGGTCAGGGAAACACCCTCTCTGGAATTCATTCCATATGACACCGAACTGTCCGGAGCATACATTCATCAGATTGTCTGGTGACTTTCACTTTTGGACTTCAAGAGACATCTTCTCTGGAGTTCGGCTTTTGGCTCACCAGACTGTCCGATCATTACACCATTGGACTGTCCGATGACTACTCCACCTCGACTCCAGAGAGCACCTCTCTCTGGATTGGATCCTCCAGGGCTCACCGGAGTGTTCGGTGACCTCACCGAACTGTCTGATGACTGCTTCTTCAACTGGACTTGAGCTTCGGTCTTCTATTTCGCTTCCTCTATCGTCTTCAGTGCTTTCTAAGGTATCTAAGGAGTATTCACAAATGACCCTACCCCCCTTAATAGCACCGGCGGTCCTATGAACTCTCTAGCTGATCCTTAGCCTTGGTCCTCCGACACCCGAAAACTCTTCTTCTTGGGGTTATCCATGTCATCCATCGAGGAAGCCCACCATGTTGTTGTAGAATTAATAGGGTGGAAGCTACAATCACAACCGTTACCTATGGTGTTTATTCAATCACTAAAATCAATTCATATATTTTAGAGGATTTCAAAAGTCATGAAGCTAACAATCTCTCCGTTTTTGGTGTTTGATGACAACCATAGTACTCACAAACAGGCTCAAACGAGATGAAAGAACATAAGGAACAAATTGCATCTCGAAAGAACACTTAACCCCTTAACTTGATGATTCCCTAGAAAATTTTTGCAAGAGTTCCCCTCCTTTGTCATGGGTTGAAAGCGTCATTCTCCCCCTGTTTGGTAGCTCTCTCTCCCCCTTTGTCATCTAATCACAAGCTCATCAAAATAACACGAAGAGCCAAATAAATCCGCCAAAAAAGATCTAGAGCCCTAACTACCCATCCACGGCCTCCCCCTAGACAGCTAGCCACTCAAAAAGCGCTACACCACACGGCTTACACCGACTCCTACAAGAAGTCTAATCCTGTGCGACTGAAGAGACGGGTGCAATGACGGTCGGTGGCTGCTCCTCTGCTGCTGACCCATTCCCTTCTGGCTACTCAGTATCATCAAACACACTCAAGCCAGAGGAAGACGTCGAAGAGGGCTCCTTGCCATCAAGAGTAGCTATCTGATCTGCACTGGCAAGGGCCTGAGCTGCCTCCTCTGCTGTGTATTCGGCCTCGTCCAGGATAGCTGCATCTGTAAACCTCGGCTGCTCGGCTGTGGTGGCTGTGGGCTCTACCTCTGAAGCCTCTTGCAGTGGCTCTGTCAATACTGACTCAACAATGGTAGCCTCAAACGATAGAACCCTCGGAGGAAGAGAGAACTACCAACTAATGTCCCTGACTCCAATGCCGGTACAGAAACTCTGGGCTCAGCTGAAACAAATAGAACCGACATGGAGTATGAGAAAACTATGGAGAACTGAGATGAGGTGACTAGCACAATAACTCCACCGGTATTCGCTGTTGTGCTGGCTGCCCCAAAAGGTACAAATGGTGAAACGGGGGCTAAGAACAATGTAGTGAATGTGGGGTGCTGCTGCTGGCTCTGTAGCTCAGAAGTGAATGCCGGCACTGAAGAATACTGAGGCTGAGGTGCTGTAGGCTGAACCTGTGAGGGCAGGGGACCCGGTAGCGTAGACATCAGGAACACTGGCAAAGCTGGCATACCAATCCCCTGGAGATAAGATGCAATAGCTCCAAACATGGCAGACATGTATGATATGGCTGCTACCATCTTCAATTGAGTCAGCTACGACCTCTCAAAGGACTCCCTGTCCTGTCATCTCCTCTCCTCATCTAGCTCTCTCTCCATCTGAAGCCTCTCCTCAATCTGGAGGCGCTCAAGTTGGATCCTCTCCTAGAACTTAGCCCTCTCTCTGTGAATCCGCTCATCTTACTCATGCATGTACCTCCTCTGCTCAGCCTGCTCTGCCTGAATAGCATCCAATCTGGCAGCTAGTGCAGGGTCAAGTGTGACACGAGAGGTAGGAGTCTCGACCTGACTAGAAGCCTCAGTGCTCCTAGCCCCGACTGTGCTTGCTTCGGAGCCTCAGTCTCAATCTTAAGATCCTCAGGGGTTGTGGTCTCCTCTGTTCCAAGGGTGCTCTAGGAAGCTGACACTCTAAGGACCCTGCAGTCGGATGGCTTAGCTGGACTGAAGGCTGTAGTGATCTTTGGCAATGCAGTGTACTTCTCCTCAGTCATGACACCAGCTCTCCTCAGCAACAGACATATGTAAGGGGCAAATGGTAGCTGTCGAGCGCCTATCCCCTTATACATCACATATTTCATCTGTGTAAGCAGCAAGTCTGTCAGATCAAAATCCTTATGCCTCAGCAAGAAACACAGCAGCCACTGATGCAGTATGATGACTCGCACTCTGTAGCCAACTGGAGGCGCTATCGACCTCCTAAGCTACCCTCTCGAAACATGTGCCTTATGTGTCAACCTCAGAGGGTGCCTCGAGTAATGCTCCCCATGAGGTGGCAGGAAAGCAATACTCATCCTGTCATCATTGGGCTCCATCCCTCCAAAGGATCTGAGCCATAGAGAGAAGTCCGGATGGGCCAGTGCGTGGATCCGAGTCTCAGAAAGCTGTCAAGACATCGGTCCTCTCATATCTATGTGGCTCCCCTCGATACATGAACCAAAAGTAAGAACTGTTGGGGGAGATCCACAGTGAGGCATAGAACTCAAGTACAACGTCATGACTATACCTCAACTGCTGAGTGACCAATTCTGACAAGCCAGAAAGATAAGCAATATGTCCCTCCATGTCAACTCCAGCTCCTCTGCTCAGTGCCTCTATAGAACAGTGGCGGTGTGCTGCAAATATTGAGAGCTCTTGCCCTTAGTGGCAAGATGCCTCCTGTAGGCCTCAAAGATCCTCCACTGTAGTATAGTCCAGAACTATCCAGCATCAACGTGTCTACTAGCTGAGATCCAAGCAATGAAGTCTACTCTCCTCTTGGCCTTTATGTTCGGGCCCTTGAGCTTCAAAAGATCAACCTCAACCTCTGCTACTCTGGCCATAGCCCGACGAGCTCTCTCGGATCTAGCTGTGTAAACTGTGCAAACCTCAGACTTCTGATGAGGGCAACTCTATGACCTCGACTGTGATGTTCTCTGGGCTGCCTCTCCCACTGCAGTTCTCGACTGCCGATTGGCAGGAGCTCTCCGCGGCAGCACCTCTCTCAGCAGGGGTGGTCGCCACTCTCTATCGGGTTGACCTCCTCAACTCCCCCTGAACCTCAGCTCCTCCTATCCTCAGAGCTCCACTCCTATGTGGAACCACATCCACATCCGCTGCAGCTAAAGCTCTGTCCCACTCGAGGTCACATGTCCGCTGCTTTTTCTTCTTCTTTTCAGGCTCTACGGCCTTGCCCTTCCCTTTCTCCTCTGCAAAAAATCTCTGTCTGCCCATACTGTCAACTGTCTCAAGAGTAATTGTCACTAAAGCTCAACTGACCAGCTGACTCAACAAGATAGGATTAAGAGCTTGGCTCTTAACCCATCCAAGAAATATCTGGACTAACACTGAAACCTCTGACCACTATCTTGTCCCATTGATCAACTGTCACTGCACCACATAGGAATAAAATATAGGTTGTAAGCACAAAGGTGAGCGACTCAAAATGAAATCCTAGCAGTGGAACAAGGATATATCACCAATCAAATAAAGCAAATAAGATCAACGGTGATATTGACAGACTAATGCCACAATTCAAATGATAGCAATTAACCCAAATTGTGACACTAATGACAGGAGACTCAATGCCATATCAAAATATGAAAGAGATGACCCCAATATGGTACTAAGTACAGGAATTTATCAATTAATCACGTCAATTGACAATAAAAGATTAAACTTTTATGCAAAAGCTACCAATTTTTGCAATTAATTAACAAGCAAGGCATATGGGACATTTTCGATGAATGGAAAGAGATAGAATCGATACCCCGGGGAAGTAGAGCCGAGAACCGCCAACCTAGACCCGAAAACATGATCAATTTCTCGAGAATCCAAAACCCTACTGATGGTTTTAGCGTGTAACGGCTAGGAGCAATGATCGAAGGCAAGCAAGGAGCTAAGTGGCTAGGGCAGCATGCACTGGGGCAGCGAGGAGCAGCGCAAGCCGGCAGGACGGCCAGTGGTGGCGCGAAGGCAGCGCGAGGGCACGGGCACGGGCTCAGTCGGCGGCGAGGCAAGGCGGCGCGAAGCAGAGGCAGCGAGTAGTGTGAGCGTGATTGAGCAGAAAGGTGGTGAGCTCAAAGGGGCGCAGGGTGGCAGCGCGGCAGAGGCACATGGCGGCGAGCAGGCAGCGACGCGGCGGCGATCGGGCGGCGATTGTCGGCGGGATGACGGCGAGGTGCACGCATTTAGAATGAAAAAGGAACTCCCATGTGTAGTTAGGTCATAAAATAATCAATGGTCAGATTAGATCACAAAGAAAATGAATGGCCGAGATTCGCTGATCAAAGGGGGTAAACGAACTGTCTGGTCCTCTGAATTTGTCCGGTGACTCCAAAACATCGGACAGTCCGGTGTCTGTCGAGAGCCGATTCCATAGAAGCAACCGCTTCATCTTCCAATCACTGGACTGTCCAGTGAACTCGCCGGATTGTCCGGTGACTGTACAACTCCGCAGGTGAAGGCATGTTCAAAGATAGAATCACCGGACTGTCCGATTACCTCAATGAATTTCAGAACCAAAGAATTCTTTATAGACTTTAAGTTTCCTCCCCAAAGAACCAAATAAACAGCACACTTGTTTAGAAAGGGAACTCTCAAACACTCCTTTGCAAATAGATAACTCCCGAAGAGTTCAGCATTTTCCCTAATCGCGATTAAGATCGAGCAATAAAAACCAAAGTGAGAAGGAGGCTCCAAAAAGGGAATGTATGAACCCTTGTTCACGATCCACGTAAATGGATTTTAGAGACTGTTAAGCATAGGGTTCAATGGGCATGAAGCTCATAATTGCTTTGGTTACTTTTTGTGGAGTATGTGAATCCATATAGACAATGTATCACTTTCTCCATAGAGTAACACGCCTCCTCCGTGGTTCCTATATGCAATGCATGCAAACAAGCTAGCTAATGCAAGAAATTTAAAGCATGCCTTGTAGATGCAAGCAAATTAAGGATATTGCATAAAGAAACCTATCCGGTGCCAAGTTTGACCTATCTCAAGCTTATTCACCAAACCAACTTCTCATGCTCTTCCCCCATGCATATGGATATCTCAAGGTGGTTAGGCATCGATCTAATTTTTTTGTTCTTTTCTTTTATCTTTTTATACATGATGCATGATAGTGCAAACATCTAATCCACGGAGGAGTCCTAACTACCATGCAAGATGAGAAAAGAAACCTACTCTACTATGTACAAGAATAAACCTCCTTTAAGAGTAGATTGGCGTTGTAGCTCGATCAACACGTGGTGGACTTCAAGAATCTTCAATTTACTTCACGGTCCACCACCTAGGCCCCTTCACTTCTACTTGGGAACCAAAGAGAGTTTAGGCTTCCTCTCTCGGTCAACGATCACCTTGGGGACCCATATCTTCTTGATTGTCCTCGTCATTTGGCGGCCCGAGCGGCTTGGCTTTCACCTTTCCATCCTTGTCACTAAAAAGCTTGTAGTGCACACCTTCATGGAAAAGATTAGCGTTAGGAATAATCTTAGGCACGCTCACCTTGGGACAATCCTTAGAGATGACCATCAAAGCAACACTTCTCACAATAGTAGTCTTCCGCCATGAGCGAGACTGTCCATACGGGGATCTCATCTTCGTTGCCAATGATGTTGATAGAGGAAGGATATGATCCTAAGCTCTTGTGGTTGTGGTTGTGGTTGTTGACGAGGTTCTTGCTTAGGATTTCTTTTTAAATTTTCCTTTCTCTAGTTAGCTGCTCAAAAGCATCCATCACGGCCTCTCTCCTCCTTGAGCTTCGTGTATTCCTTCAAAATAGATAGCTCAAGAGTAGTACTCTCCTTGGAGAGGGTTAGATCACAAGAAGTAGAAGCTTTATTTAAATGCTTAGGAGAGTTTATGAGAGAGTATCAAGATCAATAGCTTCATGGGTTTGCACCAATGCCTTATACTTCTCACTTAGCTCTACGTGCTTCTCTTTGAGAGACTCATAAGACTCACATAAAACACCTTGAGAATGCTTTATGGCATTAAGCTCACCCTCAAGCTCCCGAATTCGGAATACCGCTACTTCATGCTCCATGGTCACCACCTTAATCTTCTTGGTCTTCTTGATGATAGTCTTGTTCGCCATCTCAAGGAAGATGACTAAATCATTGTAGCTAGGTCCATCATCTTCATCTTCATAGTCCTCCTCTTCTTCATCAAGATCATCATCTTCATTCTCATAGCCCTCACAACTTCGAGCCATCAAGCAAAGATGTAGTGGTGGTAGCTCATTGGTGGAGCTTGTCATAACAATACCCATGAGTTTTTCTTCACTTGAAGAGAAAGAGTCCGAATCATCATCGGTGAGCCACTCACCAGCAATGTAAGCTATGCGTCGGGACTTCTTCTTCTACTTGCTCTTGCTCCTCTTTTTGACAAAGAACTTCTTCTTGAACTTTCTTTTGGGCTTGTGTTCTTCGTCTTCACTCTCGCTAGATGCTTTCTTCTTGCTCGCCTTCTTCGGGTTGGGACACTCCTTAGCGAAATGGCTTTTCTTGTCACAATTGAAACACCCGGAGTTCCTCTTAGAGAATGAGGGTATTCCCTTGCGACATAGCTTCTTCCTAAGAGCGCAAGGTCCTCATTGTCACTCTCATCATCATCATCATCCTCCACCTTCTTCTTCTTCTTCTTCTTCTTCTTCTTCTTCTTCTTCTTCTTCTTCTTCTTCTTCTTCTTGCCATTGGGAGATTTTCAACTTAAAGGGCAAGATTCTAGGGCAATTGAGTGTCGGTGGAGGTGTCCAACATGTATCTCTCATAGGCCGTGAGCTTGCCAAGCATGACGTCAACGGAGAGAGTAGCCAAAATGGCTTGAAAGAGACTTGTAGCGATAGAGTTGTAGCTTGGTGACAACATCCTCAAGAGCTTTCTCATGATCTCAATATCATCGATCTTGTTCTTGAGGCCCAAGGCGTTGATCTCTTCCACCACCACTTGCAAGAGAGAGTAAACATCATTAGCTTTTTCATAAGGTAGCATGGTGATGGAATCATATTTGTTCTTAAGAACATAGTAACGCTCTTCCTTGACCTCAGAGGAGCCTTCATGAATATTTTGCAAGTGCAACCAAATATCATGCGTGGTCGATGATGCATTGATCCTAGAAAAGATATTTTTTGAAATGCATCCAAATATGGCATTCTTGACCTTTGCATTAAATTTAATGAAATAGGATCAAGTCTCTCATTCTCATTCATAGCATTTTTGGTCACATGCCACGCTTTTCCATCGATTGACATAAGGTAGGCTTGCATGCGAGCCTTCCAATAAGAGTAATCGTCACCATCAAACACGGACGGAGTCTCCATCCTATTCGGCATCCTTACTCAAGGCGGTGAAACCCAAAAATGATAACTTGGCTCTAATACCACTTGTAAGGATCAAGGACACCAAGAGGGGGTTGAATCGGTGAACTTATCGAACTAATTTCGCTATGAACTAAAACTACGAAAGTTAATCGCAACGGAAGCAAACCTATGCAATTCTAGTAGGCCAAGACCCGTAACAATGCTAGTGGAAAGATAAGAACAACAAGCAAGCACTAGCACGATAGCCACCAAGAAGAATCAAAGAGCAACTTATCACTCTACTCAAACGGTAAGTAAATGCGATAAGTAAAGAGAGCGAGATAAAGTGTGCTCAGTGATTTTTTACAAGATCTCGGAAGGTAGGCGTCGTCCCCTAATCCTCATTGAACAACTCCCGTAGGAGTCTGGTTTCTCCCGTCGTTCCCGGAACGATGCTCACAAGGGTACGCTTCACTCTCGGATTGAAGTCACCGACAGCCCGGCTGTCGCACACAATACTCAAGCACAAGAGCAAGCCTCCAAGGCTCGGGAGCTCCCTCTTGGTGTCTCTTTCGAGCGAGGGACCCAGAACCGCGTACAAACTTAGCGACGTCTTCCACAATCTCCTCAGAAGTTCGATCACCGACTCCTAGCCGGTCTAGGCTGTCTAAACCAAGAGAAATAGGCAAAGATCACTCCTCTCATGCCCCACAAGATCTAGAAGTGTATGAATGCTCTCTATCACTCTCCTACTAGCATCAAAGATCTCCAATCTGTTCTTGTGCTCTCTTGGTGGTGTCCCTTGGCCACTCACAAGTTTTCTTCACCAGATCAGACCTCAGGCACACCGCAAAACGTCCCTCTCCACGGTTTAAATAGGCTCCAAGTGTGGCAGAACCGCCCCAAAATCACAGGCGGCTCGCCTGCAGGTTCATATCGGGAGATATTGAACAACAATACCCAAATAGTACCACACGAGTGATAAGATATAAAATATAGGAAACCGATTTAAAGACTCACAATGAAGTTCAAATTGTCTTAGGATAGATATTTAAAAACAGAGTTTAAACAGAGCGAAAGCGATACACAACGGCGATACACTGACGGTTTCCTAAACTTGAGACATGCCTTGCCCTAAGACATGCTTCAATCCTCATGGCCTAAGGTAGGTGAAGAGGGAACCCAGTCAACAGACCAGTGCGCAGGGGGTTCACCTTCCCAAACCACCTTACCGCAATAGTCACACCAACCTACCGAAAAGTCTACACACAAAAAGAGAGAAACAACAAACCATGAGTACTAACTACTCAGCAAGACTTACCCGTCATTAATATTGGATCTTTATCTTCAAGTTTTAGCCGTAGATTAAGTGTAGGACAAATGTAAATTTAGTTTGCACTACAACTACATCAAACATGGTTGTGAAGAAATTTTTGATAAATATAATCAAACGAATCACATTAACTCCATCATTCACATTCTTACTATGATGTGACACAGCGAGACAAGCGGTACTCGTTACTGTGAGGGCAGCGATTATAATCGATTTACATCCAACTGGAGAAATCCGAGTTACACAACATGTACGCGCTTCCTAGAAGCCGCACATGGTAATATTTCACGCAACCCATAAGGCCGGGCCAATAAGCCTGCGTCTCCCGAGAACATGGTCCCCATGCAATAGCTCCCAGAGTCTATCCATGGCCAGCCCCAAGTCTCTCTCAACTCCAAACCAAAGAGAGGTAGGGTTCGTCTAACCACTACCGCATTGTGCTACATCAGTTTCCTGGGTTCCATATATCCAGTATAGTAACTGGTACTATTCAAACTTGCTCAACAGGGCCACACTCGACCGGTCCTTAACCGACACAGACAGGGCTACTGCACACAGGACTCCTCTCCTGTTACCAAATTACACTTTCCTGTCATCCTTTCATGTCATCTTCTAATGTCCATAGTAACCATCTAAAGCTCGCGCGTGAAGTTTCTCATTCACTCGACTTCTACCTTAAATAAGACTCATAGCCTAGCTCTACATCGAGTTACCTGTACCAAAAAATACTTAACCCAGGGGAAAGGATTCCTAACATGGAATCTATATTTTCAGTCAACTCCTAAAAACGTAATGCATAGTACATGAACCATTCACAGTGATAAAATGTAAAACAATTAAAATAGGGTTAATGCACCGGAGCTTGCCTTGGGTTTGTTGAGAGTTAGCACAAGCAAGAGCGCTACCAACAGCAGCGGGGTCCTCGATAGGCAGCTTCCATAGGCTCGCCTTCAGTGTTGTTTCCTATATGCATAAAAATGACGCGCAAAAATTGAAACAAAGGACTTGTATTTTACAATATGCGATGACATGCTCATGTAATGAGATGGTAAAGATGTGCGTATGACCATGCATGATAAAGGACTTTATTAGGTTAAGGTGCTGCTGGTATTTATATGAAAAAGGATTATGAGATGATTTTCTATAATACTTTTATTGTTTAAAGTGAGAAAATTATTTTTACCTTCTTTTAATATGGTTCTTGAAGACATAAATCCAAATTTCAGTGGACCATAAAATCAAATAGGCTACAAGTAAATTTCTGACCAAGTTTAGAAATTATTGACAACCAATTGATTTATAACGAATTAAATACCATCTAAGCTTAATAAATTATTTATACTTAATATGCAAGGCTAAAAATTTCTAAATAATTCTAGGATGTCATATAATGTTCAGGAGAATATAAACATGCATTTTTCACAAGTTAATAATGCATGAAAAATGTAGATATGCACTAATGTATGTTGCACACTATGCAATTTTTAGCATTATCTACAATGCAGAAAATGCACATTTGAATGCTCCAAAATATTCTTCATGTTACAAGGATTCCAACGTTATATTATTTGTAATTTTCTGATCTCGGAATTAATTTCTATGAATTTTTGAATATTTACTGATTTTCTGCTGGGGTAGGCCACACGGGTGGCAGTCTGCTGGGGTAGGCCACACGGGTGGCCACAGACCTGGCCACACCGGATCCTTCTGTAGCCACAGCGGATCCGGCGAGCTCCCGGGAGCAGCCATGGCTGGCTCGACGGCGTCCGGCGGCGCTTGTTGGCCGGCTGTGCCAAAGATGGTTGCCCAGCTGGGTACCGGCCCCAAAAGGACCACCACGGCATGGGGAGCACAGGGGAGTGGTCGCTGAGGCGAGCAGCTCACCGGCAGCTCACCGGAAGTTGGCCGGTGGCGAGGGACGGCGAGGGTCGACGTTTGGCGGAGGCGTGCAGTTGGTTCGGTGGACGAAACTCGAAGCCGTTTCTTCCTACGGCTTCGCAGCACGGAGGAGAAGGCCGGCATGGGCCTGCGGTTCACGAGGATGGCCGGAAGTGGGTCGGCACCAGCGAGGTGGTGCCGTCTGCATGAATGCCAGCGACAAAGCTTCGCACTACGGTCAAAACCTTCAAACGAAACAAGAGGAAAAGAGCTTAGATGAAGCCACCATGGTCTTGAGCAGCTTAGGGTCCGAGATGTTGAGGCATAGCTCACCAGAGAGGGGTCGATTTGGGAGGAATTAGGGCGGCCGTCTGAAGAACCGATTTTTGGGGAAATCTTCAAATCCGAACTGCTTGCCGCTGGAATGGAGGGGGGGAGAGGGGCAGGAGCTTGGGGATGGGTGGCGCGGTCGCTGGCTCAAAGAGGAGGCTGGACGGGCGCTTGGTGGGAGGAATGGCGTGCAGAGCTCTTGGAGGCGTTTTATCGACCTGGCGTACGGTGCTGGCTTCCTGAGGAAGGAAGCTGGGGAAGGAGAGGGGCTGACCGACGGGCCCCTATGTCAATTGCAGTCCAGCTGAGCTTAATATTTAAGCATTTTGGGAACAAAAGCGAAACGAGCAAATGATCTCGGATTGACTTAAAACTTGGTAGGTTGGATCTTTCGCATATGTTCTCCAACATAAATGACATGCACAGGGTTTTTCAAAAGAATGAGTATGATATGGAATTTCAAAAGTTGCCAATTGATAAGGATAGTTGGAAAAATCTGCTGGAAGTAGATGTCAAGCTTAATGCTTAGGCATTTTGGGAACAGAAACGGAATGAGCAAACAATCTCGAAAAGAGTTGAAATTTGGTAGAACATTTTTTCACCCTGCGGTTTTATCACACCCCAAAAATCTGGAGCGTTTAGCATCAACGAACCAATCACAGGATCAGCTGCATAAACATGCCAGAGTGACAACATCGCACATACTGAAATAATATTATTATAGAGGGAGTCCAAACTATAGGGTTCAACAAACAAGTCTTTAGATTACAACCAGGAGTTGATCACATCAACTCTTGTTCAAGCAACACAGCACAAACACTACAAATTGAGCATAGAACGAGACATCTAAACATCGTCGCCAACAGCACCATCGTCCTATTCTTCTTCCTCATCTAAACAATTTCCAGCAAGGGGTGAGTACTAGGATTACTCAGCGAGCTCTAACAAGAGAGGGTATTCAACGATATGCATGGTATAAAATTAAAGGAGGTGGCAGGTGTTCTGTTTTCAGCGCAAAACAAGTTTTATGCGCGTTTTCCTACTGGACAGAGTTTATAAACAGAGGAGATAAAATTCTTTTGTCATATTTTAGTTGGTGGACCTATCGAGGTACTTAATCCCACTCCATCAGTTCCCAAATTTTAATCGGGGTAGGCACGTCACCATGCTGTCCCGAGACACATAACCAACACGTTTCCAAGACACGGGCAACTACACCCGCACTCACATAGGAAGGAGTCACTGAAACCCTAATCTCGCGTCTTCTCCTGGCCTCTTGTGTCCTACCGACCTCCTAGCAGTTCAAAGTGGCTAACCCAAGTAGGAGAAACAAGTCCCGTCCATGACAGGTTCTGTGGTTGCACGAAATCACTAAGTCAAGCACTAACGAACCGGTCATCGTATGGCAGGGGCGGCGTACTTGTCCACGGCAGATAGACCAAACCGAAGTACCTACACATATCTCTGCACCATAGTGAGACTCGCCCCACAACCAGAAATCTTCCCCCATCTTCACCTATACCAGTTTCTATTCTCACCCTGAATTTTCTTTACTCACACCTCCAAACTCACCCTTTTCACACCTTTCACAAACAGGTAGTCATATGGTTGTGTATGATTTTTTTTAAAAAAAAAATCAGGACATAAGCATTCTAGTTACAAGGCAACTTTTCGTTCTTTAAAATATTCAACGAACAGAGTTCTTGTGGTTAACAAGGGAGTGCTATCAATAGTTTCCAAGTGTACTTCTATTATGACCAGCAGTAACTGACATTAATATGTACATTCAAGCAAGTAGGGTATTTATCTACACAACGCTTCACCATAAATAAAGTAAAGACGCAAGTGACAGGCTCTATAGGTATGCAAGCAACACATGGGTTCACTATGTTCGAAGGGGGGTTAGAGCTTGCCTTCAGTGGCGAACTCGGGATCCTCCGCTCCTTCTTCGGGCTCCTCGTCAGCTATACGGCCAAACACACAAAATAAGCCTAGCAACAAGCAGATAAAACACAAGCAAATAAAACTCCATGAGAACAAGGGCTCTGGTGGTGAAGGTTTTAGGTGCTAGGATTCGTGACAGCAATTCTAACGGTGCAAAGTTTACTGAAAACAGAGTGGTGGTGTGGCGGCGAAGTGGCTAAAATGTGGCTGTGTGAGTAAGACCGTTCCAGAGAGGGCTACCGGACATTCCGGCTTAAGGCCGGACACTCCAGTAGAAAAATTATCGTTTCCAAAGAGGGACTTCCCGGAGGATCCGGCCAAGTGCCGGAGTCTCTGGTCCTCACTTGTTCCGTGGACACGAATCCTGTGAAAAAGGCTTGGGGCGCGTGTGGTATACCCAGGCGCGTGCTCTGTTTTGGGCGTGCGTGGGTAGCACCAGGACGGCGGCGCCCTGCCGAAATTCCAGCAGCTTAGGCCAGAAGCCGTGAGAGGGCGATGCCTCGGGGGCATGCGGTACAGCAGACGTGCGGGCAAGCTCGCCATCTTCAGCTGCAAACCGAAGCGGCGGCGGTGCTGTGCCAGAGGCGCGCGGCAGTGGTGCTCCGTGGAGGGGATCAATAGCTGTTGGGGCGACCCTGTTCCCAGGCGTGAAGGAACTCCAGGGGCGCAGGAGCTGCACTCGAAGCGTCGCCTGGGGCAGCGCTCGCGCCTGGACGGCAGTCGCCGTGGCTCGCCTGTCGGCCAATCGGCCGCTCGGCTCCGTGCCAGGCTCGAACAGCTCCCTGGTGTGTACGTGGTGCTCCAGAGTGGCAGCCGGTGGCTAATGGCCGCTCGATTTGAGCTGGCGCCTGTGGCGTGCGGCGGCCAGCCGTGGGGAAGACGATGGGGAAAAACTAAAAATTGAGGATTAATCCTACTGGGACTGAGGGAAGTGACCTGGAAGGCTGGCGGCAGCGCGAAGGGTGCGCACGAGCGGCGGCGGAGTCTTTTTATAGCCGGCGCGGCGAGGCAGGGCTCCGACCGGCTCGGCTGCAGCACAATCTCCGCATTGAAGACAAATCTCCACCAGGTGGCCGATCGGAAGCTTGCTGGTGTGCTTCGTGGCGAGCGGGGGGAACATCGGGGCACGCGATGGCGCTCGGGTGTGGCCAGCGCGAAGCCACGACGCCCGATTTTCCCTGACCGGCGGCTAGCCATCATTTGGTCGGGAGCCTGCGAGCGATGTGACAATGCGAAGGTTTTTAATAGAGTGACGGCCGTCAGGAGGTGCAGCGAGGCTCGTGAGGTGTTACTCCGGCCGGTGGGTGAGGCATTTGTCGCCGGCAGCGCGGTAGTGTCGACGGCGTCCGGCGAGGCGCGCCGGGCGACCGGACAGCTGTCAAACCGCGCTGGAAAACAGTGGGTGCACAGCTCCCCAGGTGGGTTTATCGGACGGAGGTGACGGTGAGGTCCCATTGCCGTTTGGAAGGTGTCCCACAGTGCAGCCGGCGCGGCGTGGCCGGAGTTGCGTCGGCCAGGTGGGCGACGCTGGCTGGGGAAGAATGCCGTGGTGGCTGCTGGGCGCGCGTGCATGTGAGTTGGGCCGGGCCAGGAAAAAGGGGTGGCCGGCTCACTCAGGATTTGAAGCAAGTAGGGAATTATTCCCAGGAGAGAATTCAACAAGGAATTTTTTTGGTTGAAGCCACCAGAACCACAGCAACACAATTGAGAAATCCGAATAAAAGCGAGCGAGGAAAAACAAACACTTGTTAAGCTTCAAGTTTTAGAATTTTTGAAATTTCCATTTCTTCCCGAACATGCTCTAGCTTTAGTGAGGCTTGAAATTTTAACTACTAAGAAAAGGATTTTATAGAATTTTTGCGTTGGGGCTGAATTTGGATAAAGACGAAATTTTGAGGGTGTGGCAACCTACCCCACTTAAATGGAATCTCATCCTCGATGTTCGGCTTTCAAAGAGGTAGGGAAACTCTTTTCTGAGGGTGTCCTCCAGCTCCCATATAGCTTCGGCCTCGGTGTGGTTGCTCCATTGCACTCGGCAGAACTTGACAGCTTTGCTCCTCGTTTGCCGGGTGGCCACATCCAGAATTCGGGTTGGGAACTCTTGATACCAGAGGTCAGGCTGCAGGTCCACCGTCTCAACGGCTACTTGTTGCTCGGGCATCCTCAAGCACTTTCGATGTTGAGATACGTGGAACACCGAATGAACACCTGACAGTTTCCGGAGGCAATTCAAGTTGGTAGGCCACTGCACCAACCTTCTTGATGATCTGATATGGCCCAATGTATCGGGGTGCCAACTTGCCTTGAATCTAAAACCTCCGTGTCCCGCAGATGGGAGACACCTTTAGATACACGTGATCCCCTTCATAGAAGGTTAAGTCCCATCTTCGTGTATCGGAGTAGCTTTTCTGCCGGCTTTGTGCTGCTTTAAGTCGGCCCCTTATTTCTGCCACTTTCTCCTCGGCATCTCTTATGATGGCAGGGCCGAAGAGTGACCGCTCGCCAGTCTCTGACCACATTAACGGAGTGCGACACTTGCGGCCATATAGGGCTTCGAAGGGTGCCATTTGCAAGCTGGCTTGGTAGCTGTTGTTGTAGGAGAATTCAGCAAATGGCAAGCTCGCTTTCAAATCATTGCCGTAGGTCAGCCCGCAAGCGCGGAGCATGTCCTCCACAACTTGGTTCACTCGCTCGGTTTGTTCCATCCGTTTGAGGATGGTACGCTGAGCTGTAGTCAAGGTGAGTTCCTAGCAATTCATGCAAACTCTTCCAGAACCGTGACGTGAACTGGGAGCCTCTGTCCGACACTATTCTGGATGGTACCCATGCAATTTCAGCACGTTATCCACATAGAGCTGTGCCAACTTATCCCCGGTGTATGTCCTTTTTACCGGAATGAAGTGGGCGACCTTAGTAAGCCGATCAACTATAACCCATATCGAGTCGTCTCCTTTCCTGGTTTGGGGCAGACCCACAATGAAATCCATTGAGATCTCGTCCCACTTCCATACAGGCACTCCCAACGGTTGCAGCAAACCTGCGGGTTTTTGGTGTTTGGCCTTGACCCTCTGACAATTGTCACAATGTGCCACGAATCTAGCGATGTCCTTCTTCATTGCGGTCCACCAATAGTTCTGTTTTAGGTCTCGATACATCTTGGTTGATCCCGAATGGATTTAGTAAGCTGAGCTGTGAGCTTCGGTGAGGATCAGTTTCTTGAGCCTGTGATATTTGGGCACACATATCTGGTTACCATACCAAAGTGTTCCTGCTTCATCAACGCGGAATCCAGGAGCCTTGTATTCCTTAATGTGTTCTTTTATTTTCTGAATCTGGGGATCTCTAAGCTGTGCTTTGCGGATCTCGGTGGTGAGGGTGGTCTGAATTGCTAGGGTGTGCACACAGCCGGTGGTGGTGAGGTGCAAGTTTAACTTGCCCATCTCTTGGATCAGTTCGGGTGTGTCGGTCAATACCTCTCTTCGGTGGCGGGGTGCTTTGCGGCTCAGTGCATCAGCCACCACATTTGATTTTCTTGGGGGATACTGCACGTCCAAGTCGTAGTCTTTGATCAATTCTAGCCATCTTCTTTGTCGTAAGTTCAGCTCGGGTTGGGTGAAGATGTACTTCAGGCTCTTGTGATCGGTGAATACTTGACACCGGTTTCCGATCAAATAGTGCCTCCAGATTTTCAATGCATGCACCACTGCCGCTAACTCCAAATCATGTGTTGGATAGTTCTCTTCGTGTTTCTTCAATTGGCGAGATGCATATGCCACCGCTTTGCCTTCTTGCATCAAAACACAGCCTAAGCCCTGCCGAGACGCATCACAGAAGATCACAAAATCCTTGCGGATGTCCGGCAGTACTAGTACACGGGCTGTGGTGAGCTGTTTCTTCAGTGTTTGAAAACTGCGGTCACATCTCTCTGTCCAAACAAACTTCTTGTCTTTTCTAGTTAACTCGGTCATTGGTCTTGCAGTCTTGGAGAAACCTTCAATAAATCGTCGGTAGTAACCTGCCAATCCGAGGAAACTTGTCACCTCGGTAGTGTTGGTGGGCTGTTTCCAGTTAGTGACGGCCTCCACCTCGGCAGGATCCACTGCCACTCCTTCAGCTGTAACAATATGACCGAGGAAGGCAACTTCCTGCAACCAGAATTCGCACTTGCTGTACTTCGCATACAACCTGTGCTCCCTCAACCTTCCGAGTGCTACCCTCAGATGCTCTTCATGTTCAGCGGCACTTCGTGAGTAGATAAGTATGTCATCAATGAAAACAATGACAAACTTGTCCAACTCCTCCATGAATATCTTGTTCATCAAGTTCATGAAATAGGCGGGTGCATTGGTCAATCCGAACGGCACTACGGTAAACTCATACTGCCCATACCGAGTAACGAATGCTGTTTTTCCGATGTCGCTCTCCCTGATTTTCAGCTGATAGTACTTGGATCTCAGGTCAATCTTTGAGAAGTATTTGGCTCCTCTCAGCTGATCAAAGAGGTCATCAATTTTGGGCATTGGATACTTGTTCTTGATTGTAACTTCATTTAGTGCCTGGTAGTCGACACACATCCGTAGGCTGCCGTCTTTCTTCTTGACAAACAGTACGGGTGCACCCCACGGTGACGAGTTTGGTCTAATGAATCCCTTCTCCTGCAACTCAGCTAGTTGGTCTTTCAGCTCCGCTAGCTCGTTGGCAGCCATCCGATAAGGCTGCTTGGCTATCGGTGTTGCCCAGGAACCAGGTCGATAAGGAACTCGACATCACGGTCCGGTGGCATACCGGGTAGCTTGTCTGGGAAGACGTCACGGTACTCATTCACCGTGGTTACCATTTCCATAGGTACTGCCTCCGTGCTGTATACCTGGGGTCGGTCTCTCAGGCCCTGAGGTTGACACCTCACTATGATGCCTTTTGGACTAATAGCGGTCACTACACGTTCCGAGCAGTGTATGATTCCCTTGTAGCGCTTTAACCAGTCCATACCCAAGATAACATCTATGCCATCCGAGTTGAGTATTATCAGGTCAGTTAGGAATTATACCCCTCTTAAATGGATTTTGACTCCCCGACAACCTAATCTGCACTCGATCGTTGTCCCGGGGGACTTAATGATCATAGGGATTGTCAACAAAATTGTGGGAAACCCTGACCTTTGTGCAAACTTCGAAGAAGCAAACGAATGTGTAGCTCCAGAATCGAATAGCAAAGTTGCAAGGGTAGACTGCACAGGTACGTACCAAGTACCACTTCGGCGCTTCTTTTGCCGCTTCTGCGTAGACATGGTTCACCCGGCCTCGTCCATACTGCTGCGTCCTGCGAACAGGTGCTGCTGTCCGGGTCGCACCACAGGACACTCCCGATGCAGCCGTCCTCGCCCTAGAGTAGGCGGGGTTCGCAGCAAGCGGTCGGTTCAGGGGGCAGTTGGCCATGAAGTGGCCCGGGTCGCAGCAGTTGTAGCACACCTTCGGTGCATTTGAGGCTTGATTCATGCTGGGGTTGGCACAAGTGGTGGTGGAGCTGTCGGCTGACAGACTGATGTCATGGACGGCTGGGGCTGCGGCAAATTCGCAGGAGTACGGTACTGCATAGTGGGTTGATGACGTGGCTTCAGGAACTTCCTGAGCTTCGGGCGCTGGTACCCACTTTGCCACCCGGACTGCTGTGCATGTCGCTTGTGTTTCCTCTCCCCATCTAGTCCAGCTCGGGCCTTCTCCAGAACAGAGCTTTGTTCATCATGGTGTTGAAATCGGGGAAAGTGTGTGTCACCAACTGGGCCTGCATCACATGACTGAGCCCATCAAGGAAACGGTCTTGTTTCTTCTGGTCGGTGTCCACATCTCCTGGTGCATAGCGAGCCAACTTCATAAACTTCTTGATATACTAGTTCACGGTCATCGAGCCTTGTTTCAAAGCTCGGAATTCATCCACCTTCATTTTCAGTACTCCTCCCAGGATATGGTAAGCACGGAAGGCTTGCTGAAATTCCTGCCATCCGATGGCAGTGGGGTCGGCGGTCGCTTCCTTGTAATTGTTCCACCATTCGCTGGCGGCCCCGAGAAGTTGATGAGCAGCAAGCATCACCCTCTCGTGGTCGCTTGCGGCCACGATGTCAAGCTTTTTGCCGATGTCGCGCAGCCAATCATCGGCAGCAAGCAGTTCTTCTTCAGTGCTGTCGAATGTCAGAGGCGTAAACCTCATGAATTCCGACATTCGGCTTTGTGGGTTCAGTCCTCCCCGCTGTCCCATACCCTGTGCCAACGTGAGCAACAGCTGGGTTTGCGTTGCCATCACATCAGCTAAGGTGGTGGGTGGTAGCGGAAGTTCTTCTCCTGCTGCTTGAGCAGCTGCTTCAGCCACTGCTTGGGACTGGGCTCTGGCTGCTCTTGGTGCACGCGCATTGGCAGCAGCGCCCGCAGCAGGCTGCGCAGGTTGGGCCTCCAAGTTTTCCCCATGATGGCTCGACTGCACCTCATCTTCCAGAGCTTGGTGTGGGGCGCTCTGGTTGGACGCGACAGAACGGTGCTCGCAAGAGGGTGCCTCGCAAGTGGTGGGCCTTCCTCTGCAGGCAGTTCTTCCCCTTCTGGCACGCGCAGCCGGTTTCCTTGGCGCCATCCTGCACCATAGAAACGGTGATCTAGTGGGGTTAGGCAATAGTGACCTAGTCTTAAGAACGGGTGTTTTGCAAGTTTTAAGTTAACATAAAACAGCACAACATACATACAGTCAAAAACCGATAAGAAGCGAAACAAGCATAGCACACAACCACGGTTTATATTACAAACATAACCATGTCACAACTTGGGGTTAGGCATACATACTACGTGTCCATAGCACGGAGGAATTTTTACAAAGTCAAAAGCCGCTGCTATTGTCAGCGTCATCCACTGCTAGGCAGTGGGTCATCTCCTGCTATCAAGGTGAAACAAAAGAGTTGCTACCCCCTACATAGCAACAACCGCTGAGCTCCTCTGCCAGTGGCTACTCGAGGCCAGCGTCCAACGATAGGATCGGTCTACTGGTCGCCACTGCAGGGCAGAGGCAGACCTGTGCCAACAGCGGGCTTGGTCTCCATAGCCTCGCTGTCCTCACGGCCTGTGCCCTATAGGCAACCTGGCCTGGATCCATGGATCTCCATGCTGAGGTCGTCCACTGGAGCATCCTCCATAGGCTCCTCGGAGTCGGTGAGGAGGTCGCTGTCGTCCACGGAGTCAGAGAGGTGGGAGCCATCCTGCCCACGGCAGGAGCAGATGCTCCTACGGGTGCGTGATCGCTTCTCCACTCGCTCGTAGATGGTGTCCCGATTGCGCTGGTCCAGTACCGGGGCATGGGGTGCCACGGCTGGCCTCCCATCGGAAAGGCGCACCAGGACACACCTACGCGGCGTGAGCTTGCGGTGAGGTTCCTGACAGGCCGGAACACTCTCCTCGGAAGACGGTGGGTCCCGCGGTAGAAGAGGGGACTTAGACATCCCGGGCACGCTCTTCCGTGCAGTACGGCGAGTAAGAGAGGCCGGGAGCTGCTGCTGTCCCTGTCGGCGCAACTCCTCCAGTGCCTGCTGGTGGGCTGCTTGGTCGTCGGCTCGAGCCTTCAGCAGGCTCTCCTCCTTTGCCCGAGCCGTGTCAAGGGCTGCACGAACAGGACCGAGCTGTGTCAGGCGCTCTCGCGCTGCACCTGTGCCACATCCAGCTGGGTCTGGATGGTGTTATGCTGCGCCAGTGCCACGTCCAGTTGGGTCTGGACGGCGTCACACTGCACCAGTGCAGCGTCATGCAGGGTCTGCACAGCATCACACTGTGCCTGAGCGTCGTCGCGCTGCGTGTGAGCAACGCTGAGCTGTAACTGCAGGTCGTGGACGTGTACCTCAGTAGTGTTTGCGCAGAGGGTCTGCACAATCTACTGTCGACGGTACCCTTCGCATAGGCGGTGCTGTGCCACCACATACAGGGCTGTCTCCACCAAGGTGGGTCCTCCACCGTCCTAGTAGGCCCCTGAAGGGTGCCCACTCGGTGGACCCAGACCGGGTCGTCTGTGAGCAGCACGGGGAAGTACCGCGTAGGAGTGGGTCCGGTGAGCTCTAGGTTCACCGAGCACACGTGCAGCAGGGCCTCCCGAGCTGCAGCCTGAAGGGTGTCGTCACAGTCGCCGCCAGTGGTGCTCACCATCCAAGGTGGTAGAGGGTACGCGACGATACGAGCCTCCACCTCCTACAGGGTGTGCTCGCTGGAGTGGAAGCTCCTCCAGTGGTACAGCACGGGCTGGGTGTATCCAAACCCTGCCAGTGTACGAGTCAGGATCACGGGAAACCCGTCGATCCTAGCCGTCTCAGCGCCCAAATAGGTCCACCCATCAGGATCCATCTGCAAGCAGATGGCAGTACAGAAGTCAGTACACCTGCAAGAGAACCAAAAAGCAGTGCAGCTAGAGGGAAAAGAAAGCACAGTGCTAATACACTAGTAGAGGAGACAAGCGTGGCAGAAATTCCACTAGAATAATTTCGGTTTCCTAGTGTGCAGTGTCGTGTCAAATCCTAAGGCCTCATCCTACGGTCAAGTATGACTCTAATACCACTCTATCACACCCCAAAAATCTAGAGCGTTTAGCATCAATGAACCAATCACAAGATCAGTCGCATAAACATGCCAGAGTGACATCATTGCACATACTGAAATAATATTATTACAAAGGGAGTCCGAACTAGAGGGTTCAACAAACAAGTCATTAGATTACAACCAGGAGTTGATCACATCAACTCTTATTCAAGCAACACAGCACAAACACTACAACTTGAGCATAGAACGAGGCATCTAAACATCGTCGCCAACAGCACCATCGTCCTATTCTTCTTCCTCATCTAAACAATTTCCAGCAAGGGGTGAGTACTAGGATTACTTAGCGAGCTCTAACAAGAGAGGGTATTCAACGATATGCATGGTATAAAATGAAAGGAGGTGGCAGGTGCTCTGTTTTCAGCGCAAAGCAAGTTTTATGCGTGTTTTCCTACTGGACAGAGTTTATAAACAGCGGAGATAAAATTCTTTTGTCATATTTTAGTTGGTGGACCTGTCGAGGTACTTAATCCCACTCCATCAGTTCTCAAATTTTAATCGGGGCAGGCACGTCTCCATGCTGTCTCGAGACACATAGCCAACACGTTTCCAAAACACGGACAACTACACCCGCACTCACATAGGAAGGAGTCACAGAAACTCTAATCATTATGTACCCGAACATTAGCGTGCCAATACCGTGACAACGGCCATTCCGGAAGGATTTTTACACTCTGCAGAGATTGTACACTGTACCCACAGGTTATGAGTCCTTTCGCGAGCAAGGAATGCATAACGCCTATCCCAACATCTACAAGAGTCTCCACCGATTCCGCCCAAGACGCATCCAGGGGCTATCCGTCGGGGATCACAAAGCACCCGATGATGCGACAGTGTACATTCCCGTAGCCGGACCGTGGGAAGCACGACCACGTCTGCTCCTGGCCCCCTTACATACCGGGTCACATAGCTACACCAGGGGCTATATCTGTGGGCATACGGTCCCATGACGCAGGCAATTACTTTGTCGAAAGCCGGATCGCGAGTATCTCGCGTCTTCTCCTGGCCTCTTGTGTCCTACCAACCTCCTAGCGGTTCCAAGTGGCTAACCCAAGTAAGAGGAACAAGTCCCGCCCTTGACAGGTTCTGTGGTTGCACGAAATCACTAAGTCAAGCGCTACCAAACCGGTCCTCGTATGACAGGGCGGCGTACTCGTCCACGGCAGGTGGACCAAACCGTAGTACCTACACATAGCTCTGCACCATAGTGAGACCCGCCCCACAACCAAAAATCTTCCCCCATCTTCACCTATACCAGTTGCTATTCCCACCCTGAATTTGCTTTACTCGTGCCTCTAAACTCACCCATTTCACACCTTTCACAAACAGGTAGTCATATGGTTGTGTATGGTTTTAAAAAAAATCAGGACCTAAGCATTCTAGTTACAAGGAAACTTTCCGTTCTTCAAAAATATTCAACGAACGGAGTTCCTGTGGTTAACAAGGGAGCGCTATCGATGGTTTCCAAGGTGTACTTCTATTATCACCAGCAGTAACTGACATTAATATAAGTACATTCAAGCAAGTAGGGTATTTATCTACACAACGCATGGGTTCAGTATGTTCAAAGGGGGTTAGAGCTTGCCTTCCGTGGAGAACTCGGGTTCTCCTTCGTACTCAAGATCCTCCGCTCCTTCTTCGGGCTCCTCGTCAGCTACACAGCCCAAACACACAAAATAAGCCTAGCAACAAGCAGATAAAACACGGGCAAATAAAACTCCATGAGAACAAGGGCTCTGGTGGTGAAGGTTTTAGGTGCTAGGATTCGTGACAGCAATTCTATGTGCCAACAACCAACAAAGTCAAGGGGGCTACTAATTTGTGGGACCCTCTTTTCAGAAAGGAGCGTCTATGTGCCACTAGTACCATTCCCTGGACCGGTAGCTGGTACGCACATTAAGAACGAAGTGATATTTATTACCCGTACTAGTACAACGTACTACAAATCCTAGTATGGTTCGACAAACACATCTATATTACAAACATAAGGCGACACAGCGACTTTATTCAAACACAACATTCCTAAGAGACTAACAACACGCCATAGGCAAACTTGAGCGAAGGGCGAGACATCTACTCTTCATAGTCAGCATCGTCCTCGTCATCTTCGTCTTCTGAGCAAAATAACAGCAAGGGGAGGGGTGAGTACAAAGGTACTCAGCATGTCCTAACGGTAAATAGGAGGGGATTCGCAATAGCGAAGCAAGGAAAGGTTTATGGTTCATATTTTGCGGAAAGCAAATTTTTTTACGCTAGGCTTCCTAACAGAAAGAGAGTTTTTAATTAGGGGAGGAAAACATTGTAGTTATATTTTAGTAGGGTGGACCTGAGGAAGGTTTTCACTTCTTCCCACGGTTCCTCAAGTTTTAAATCGGTCACTAGTATGCTTCCATACCGGCCCTAGGCACACAGCCAAGACATTTCCAAAACACGGGTAGATACACCCACTCACACATCAAGGCAGTATATAAAATCTAATCGTAGGGTACCCGTACTATAGCAAGCCAATACAGTGACAACGGCTTATCCGGAAGGATTTTACACTCTGTAGAGGTTGTACAGTGTACCCACAGGTTACGCTACTCCTAATAAACAGAGTTGTGTAACACCTATCCCACAACCACATAGGTTTCCACAGATTCTACCCAAGACGCATCCAGGGGCTATCCGTCGGGGTTTCACTCCCGATGACGCGACGGTACATTTTTGGAGCCGGATCATGAAGATTTACCACAGTGACGTCTTTTCCTGGTCCCCGGCTATGCCCGGTATTACCAAACCAGGGGCTCTATCCGTGGGCTTACGGTCCCATGACGCGGGCAATTACATGGTCAAAAGCCGGGCAGCGAGTTATCCCACGCCCTGCTCCTGGCCGCTTGTGTCAATTCGACCTCCTAGTGGCTCGATGTGGAAAAACCTACCCAGTGAGAATAAGTCCTGCCTAAGATGTACAGGTTCTATGGTTGCACGGAAATTACTAGGTCGAGCACTAACAAACCGTTCCTTATATGGCAGGGGTGGCGGTCTCGTCCACGGCAGTTGGACCACAGCGAAGCCTACACACCTATCACCATCACCTCAAGTGAGCCCCACCCCACGACAAAAATCATCCCTTCTTCATCTAGCACCAGTTGCACTAGTCCCATCCCATTTTATTTTACTCACACCACCAAACACTTCTTAACGCATTTGCAAGAGAGTGATATGAGGTGTGGCGGTACGAGGTACCGCAATTGGGGTCCTAAGCATTTCTCTAATCAAGGCACTTTCCGTTCATTAAAAGTATTTAAAGAACGGAAGTCCTATGGTTACCAAGGGTGTGTCATCGATTGGCTAACAAGGTAGTATTCATATTATTCACAGCAAGTAACTGACATAAATATAAATACCTAGAATCGAATAGGTACTATACTACACAATGTTTAACACATTTTAAATATAGGCAAGCATTTAGTTTCTATAGGTGCAGCAGTAAAAATAGGTTCAAAGTGGTTCAAGGGGTGTTAGGACTTACCTTCAGCGGCTTCCTCAGGATCTTCCTCGAACTCGGGCTCTTCAGGCTCCTCTTCAAACTCAGCTTCTCCTTCAGCTACAAACAAGCAAACACACAATAAATACTACAAAGAAAAGCTAGAAACTAGCAAATAACAAACATCAAACAACTTGGAGTTTGGTTAGGTTAAGGTAATTGGGTTCCGCAATTTGTGAGTGTGGCAGCGAGCTTCGGGATTCGTTGTGGGTGGTGGTGAGCTCAGTTTGGCTTTGTGGCAATTACTGTGAACTTGGGTGGGTCCACAGTCAGCAAACTATGGTTAAGTTTAGGGTCCACGGTGGGGTTCCGTGTCTCGGATCGTGGTCGACAGTGAGGCTGCCGTGTCCTGGGTCCCGGACATGGGAGTGTGTCCGTGTCCGTGAGGATGGTCACACGACTGGAACCGCGTCCTAGTTCAAAACCGTGACCGTGTCCTATCTTAGTCTGTGACCGTGTCCGTGGTCGCGGACACTGGGCTGTGACCGTGTTCGGGCCGGCCGAAGCTGTGACGTGTACGGGTCGGGGACTAGTGAGAGCTCAGCTCGTGTCCATGAGGACGGACACGGAGCTACAGTCGTGTCCTATGTCATGAGGCTCATGGGGTTGACTGAAGTGTGTTC
This sequence comes from Zoysia matrella, assembly GCA_001602295.1. Taxonomy (NCBI): domain Eukaryota; kingdom Viridiplantae; phylum Streptophyta; class Magnoliopsida; order Poales; family Poaceae; genus Zoysia; species Zoysia matrella. The sequence goes on from BCLG01000051.1 coordinate 131,720, forward strand.
CGCGGCCCATCGGTCGAGGACCTGGGCCGGGAATGTGTGGGGTGCAAGTGAGACGGCTAGGACGTGCTTCGGGCACGTCGGACGCGCACTGGACGCGCTCCAAACGCGTACCGACGCATCCCGCGCGTTCCCGGGCGTGCCGTGGCAAGACTTGCTCCGACAACCGGCAAACTAGACCTAAGTCATGGTGTTCTACGTGGCAGAGGTGACGTGGTGCTTGCGGCATTGGCCAGGCGGCCGGA
>BCLG01000051.1:142925-158124 GCA_001602295.1 Zoysia matrella
TGGCGGGCGCAGGCACGGCCAGGGCGACCCTCGACGCGGTGGGCAGGTGCCACGGCGTCCAGCGCCCGGTCGGTGAGCGCATTCAAGCCGCCGGCGTTCAATGCCGATGGGACACTCTCAGCGTTCTAGCTGGCTAACGGCGTCGACGAGTTCTAGGCAGGGTGCAACGGGCAGGGCTTGACGGCGACGTACGGCGCTGTCGCCGGCTCCTCCTGGCGTGCCCACGGCCGGAGCGGCCAAGTGGCGCTCACGCTCTGGCCTGTGGGCGCCGAGGAAGAAGGAGGCGCGGTCGGGCTGGGCTGGCGCAGGAAGGGAAGGGGAGTGGGCTGGCCAAGGGAGTTCGGCCCACTTAAGGTTTTTTTTTTTTGGAAATTTCCCCTTTTTGGTCAAAGGCTAAAGGGTTTCCAAACTCCAAAAAGCAGCAAGGAAAATTAAACCGGCAACTCGACGGAAAAAGAAAATCAACGGTTAACAAGCTCCAAGTTTTTAAGTTTTACGAAATTTCCCATTTCCCTAAATTGTCTCTATTTTAGTTTCTTTTTTTAAAGAAAAAGTTTAAAGGGGGCCTAAACTAGGTTCATACGAGAAGAAAAGTTTTATAAACTCCATTTTAAATTTGATTCAAATTTTGGAATGTGACATAATTCAAGATAGAGAGCAATAAGATGATATTGCAAAAATGTCACCATATCAATTGGTCTACTTTAGGTCAAGAATGTGCACGTTTCGAGGGCGTGAGTAGAATTGTTTCGGTATTGCCAGATGCTTTGGAATATCAAGGACTGAGGGGGGAGAATAGCTTGTGGGCAGTAACAAGAAAATAGGATATGCTACACTATGAACACCGTGGTTAAAGAGGTTTCAGATAGGTCGCTTGTACTAGGTAGAACAAGATCATGCTGTCTTGACTTTTGTATGATGTAAATGAGTAATTTAAGGAAATTTGATTTAGGGGAATGACGTTAGAGAGAAGTTTAGGAGAGGTTTACAAACTCGTTAACCTAGCACCAAGGCCACTAGACTGAACAAATACAAGGCCAAGAACAAGTGGATTCTGATTTGGGATCACCAGGTTAGAAAAAGTCAAGATGGCACAATAACTCATCAAGATATAGCATAGTGAGGATACGTGTATATAAGTCGCTCCACAAGGCTCATGAGGTTACGGAAGCAATCATGGCTTACTTAGGGTAACAAGGATATTGGGGATGAAGTCAAGGTGTCATAGGATTACCTTATTCTCGCTCGTATTTAGAAATTCATTAATGCACTTTTAGAGTTCGGTGAACAATGTTGCTGGTTGATGATGCATTACATGCTGGGAATGATGCAATGCACTCGTGTGATGATGTCCATGCAATGGTGTGTTTGCATAGTAACGTGATGCATATTGCTATGGTGTATAATGATGCACATTGCAGGATGTGATCATAAATGAGCATGATATATGGTGCATATGCGCTAGTGCAAAATGATGCACGTTTTATGATGTGATGATGAATGCTCATGATATGTGCATCTAGTATGATATATCATGATGCAATTTGCATGACATGCCCATGATTGATCATGAGATGGTGCAGGTGCCATAATGCATCATGCTATTATGATGCACATGTGGAATGGTTGCAGTGCAATCACATCATGAGGAAATGCACTGAGTGACAAAATTGCTTAGTTGAGTCACAAAAGTATAATGCGATTTATGTCATTCATTTTACATTAGGATGAGCAAGAATATGGCAATACAAGTACATAGGTTATGAAGATAATCGGGCTCAACAAGGGTGATCAAGATTACAAGATTTTTCTCACATCCAGAGGTCAAGGGAGATTGGTCCCCAATCAAAGTGTCTTTAGCTCATGCTACTCACTCATACATAGTGCATACCTCAATAGGTATAACACCTTAAAATTGGATAGCCGATACTGAAAGGAATTCGAGGATAGGCCTAACACTGGGTTTGAAAGAAGTCTAGAAATTGATTCAAGGTTAGTAAAGGTAAACATCGGAGGATCAAATTCCAACGAGTACTCGACAGAGTAAGAATCATTAAAAGGGGTCGAATCATGGCATTATTGATCTAATTGTCTGACGGCCAACTCTTGGGCTAAATTGTTAGCATGGTATTGGAGAAGGTGCCTACTATGATGGCGAGATGTACTCCTTATGAACACGAATTGAGGACATGGAAAAGATAGCTCAATCAAGGTTTCGAAGCTGTGGGTGGAAGGATTTAAAAGAATGGGTTATGATTTCCCTTTAAAAGGAACTCCTATGTGAATTGGTTAACACATAAACTAAGGCTGTGGTTCAAGGGATAAATTTGCTCGACATGGGGTCTGTCGATTAATGAGCAAGTAACAACAGAACAAACCTTGTTCTGTCCTGGACTGGCAACAGTCACAAATTTTGGTTCTGGAAATTTTTCGAGGCAGAATCAGGACTAGATTTCAATAACAAAGACGTAGAGGACTTTTATATCTTTTGAACGCATATTTACTTGCCCTCATCCGATCAGCAGAACAGGAGTTATAAAATTTTGAAGCCAACAACAGGGTGCTGAAAATCAGGAGTGAGATTCATATTAAAACCTACGTTTCGAGTGACTTGAAGGTGAAAACTGGAGAAGATTCTACTACAAATTTGTAGGGAATTTGTATATGAATTTCAGATTGGTATTAACATTTGACTTTAAGGATTGATTGGATGCTCAAGGACGCATAATGCACATGTTTGCAATGCATGAATGACATGATCCATCCTATCGTCCTCACAAAAAGAAAAAGTTGGTCTAATATAGCGACTATACATGACTTCGGTGGCAAACACGTTCTCTCAAGGCACAAGTTAGTCATTTTCTATACGTACTACTTTTCGAGGTTAGCGTACCTGCAAAAAACCACATCACAGGCAGGCAATACAAAAACAGAAGAAAACTTTACGTCCCGTATCACTCCATACAGAGCGTCCTCAAGTAGGCCATGTCTTGAGGGACGCGACCGTGATTCGCATCACACGGCAAGAGGTCCACACTTACCATTAGGTGGCGAATGACCGCACTCTCCATTAGGCGGCAAATGTTTCGTATGTTCGAAAGAACATATTCACTTCTCGTACTGATCGTTGTACGAGACACTCCATACCCCTAAACCTCGTATGGATGAGCACTGGAATTTCACCGCATTCGAGTGCGAACCTTACCTTCTTACCTGGACATAGCCATGTCGTTGCAAGAATAAGAAACAACTGAAGATAAAATGCATGAATGCAAAAGTTAGCATTGCTGCCTGTTAACTACCCTAATATAGTCTTTATGTGGGCTTACTAACTCGTACCTCACCGTAATTTTCGAAAATAACTCGTTTTTAGTTGTACTAACCCCGATCTAGCTCTGGTACCATGCTGTGGTAGAACTGCCCCAAAATCACTGGCGGCTCGCCTGCAAGATCATATTAGGTGATATTGAACAACAATACCCAAATAGTACAACACGAGTGATAAGATATAAAATATAGGAAACCGATTTAAAGTCTTACAATAAAGTTCAAGTTGTCTTAGGATAGATATTTAAAAACAGAGTTTTAAACAGAGCGGAAGTGATACGCAATGGTGATACATCGACGGTTTCCTAAACTTGAGAGATGCCTTGCCATAAGACATGCTTCAATCCTCGCGGCCTGAGGTAGGTGAAGAGGGCACCCAGTCAACAGACCAGTCCGTAGGGGGTTCACCTTCTCACACCACCTTGTCGCAATAGTCACACCAACCTGCCAAAAAGTCCACACACAAAAAAAAGGAAACAACAAACCATGAGTACTAATTACTCAGCAAGACTTACCCGTCCAAAGTGGCCATATACAGCCGACTCCTAAGCATGAGTAGGCTGACTCAGAGGTAGGCTCTTTTGCAAAAATATAGCGCTATTATATTGGATCCTTATCTTCAAGTTTTAGCCGTAGATTAAGTGTAGGACAAATATAAATTTAGTTTGCACTATAACTACATCAAACATTGTTGCCAAAAATTTTTTGATAAATATAATCAAACAAATCACATTAACTCCATCTTTCACATTCTTACTACGATGTGACACAGAGAGACAAGCTGTACTTGTTACTATGAGGGGCAGTGATTATAGTCGATTTACATCTAGCTGGAGAAACTCGAGTTACACGACACGTACGCGCTTCTTAGAAGCCGCACGTGACAACCTTTCACGCAACCCATAGGGCCAAGCCGATAAGCTTACGTCTCCCGAGAACATGGTCCCATGCAATAGCTCTCAGAGTCTATCTATGGCTAGCTCCAAATCTCTCTCAACTCCAAACCAAAGAAAGGTAGGATTCGCACACTCCACCGGTATGTAACCGATACTATTCAAATTTGCTCAACAGAACCACACTCGACCGATCCTTAACCGATACAGACAGAGCTACCGCACACAAGACTCCTCTCCTGTTGCTAACCTACACTTTTCTGTCTAGACTCATATTTATCATTTATGTGATATGCTAAACCAGTCTTATCCTTTCATGTGAGGGCGCCTCCGGCCCTGCCGCCCCTAGCCGCGTGTGCGCCTCTGGCTGCTGCCGTGCGCTGGCAGGCCTCGCGCGTCGCCGCGGTGGCCCAACAGCCGCTCCATCCAGGCGGGTCTTCGCGCCGCCCCCTGCATCACGAGCTGACGAAGGTCCTGAGTCGGCGGCAGCACCAAACCGCCGAGCCGAAGCGCAGAGACCCAGCTGATGCTCCTCCGCGTCGGCCTCGTGCGCGGCACCCGCCTCCGCGGCGCCGCCGCCTCTCTGCCAATCACGCGGCGCTGCCGCGGCCTTTCATCCGAGCTGCCGCCGCCGCCCGAGTGGACGGACACCGTTGATTATCTGGATGAGTCGGGCGAGCTGCTCTCCTCGGCGCCCGGCGCGCGTCCCGCCGTGCCGGGCGCCGACCTGACCATCGTTTCCGGTGCCTCAGCGCATCAGTTCCCGCGCCCCGCTGCTGCGGCCCGCATCGCCTCGCTGGCGCTCCGCCATCGCTCGGGAGCGCCCCTTTCTGCCGCGCTCTCAGCGCTCCCGTCGCCGCCCGACCCGCCTCTGCTCCTTCTCGCCGCCTCCTCGCTCCCGGCCTCCGACCCCACCCCGCTCATCTCCCTCATCTCCTGGGCGCGCCTCCAGCCCTGGTTTGTCCCCTCCGACGACCTTTCCTGCCTCCTCGCCTATCGCCTCCCGCCCGCCACCCACTCCTCCGAACTCCTCACCCTCTTTGACGATACCCTTGCGCTCCCGGATCCTGCCGCCTTCCCGAAGACATTCAACGCCGTCGTCTCGGCGCTCGCCAGTCACGGCCTCCTCGAGCCGGCCTTCTACTGCTTCAAGCATCTCCGCGACATCGGCTTCAAGGGCCTTGAGACACCTGCCTACAACGCCCTCCTTTCAGTGCTACTCACCAGGGGCCTCGCCTTCAAGGCTTTCGAGGTGCTCGACGAAATGACTACTTCAGGCTGCACTTTAGATATGGGCACCTACGAGCTCGCGGTGCCTGCTCTGGCACGCGCTGGCAGGATTGACGCTGCCCGCAAGATGTTCGATGAAATGAAGCAGAAGAAGGGGGTTGGCCGGGCACCAGCAGCGGTCTATTCAGTGATGGTGGACGTGCTGGCTAAAGCTGGGAGGCTTGATACAGCTATGGGTATGTACAGAGAGATGGTGGCAGTGGGGCACCGTGTGAGCATGGCAACTAGCACCGCCATGGTGGAAGGTCTAGTGAGGTCCGGGAAGCTGGATGCGGGAATGGAGCTTTGGGAGGAGATGAGGCAGGGAGGGCTCAGGCCGAGTTTCGGTTTGTACACAATGGTGGTTGAAGCGAACGCACGGTCAGGGCGGCTGGATGTTGCTGCCAAATTGTTTGGTGATATGGAGAAGTCTGGGTTCTTCCCCACACCGGCCACATATGCATGTCTAGTGGAAATGCATGCTTCAGCAGGTCAGGTGGATGCGGCCATGCGATTGTATCATTCAATGGCAAATGCAGGGACAAGGCCAGGGCTGAGCACATTCTCTGCCTTGCTGACAATGCTAGCAAACAAGAGGCTGCTGGACTTGGCTGCGAAGGTGCTGCTGGAGATGAAGGCATCAGGGTTCCCAATTGAGGTGACTGCAAGTGACCTGCTTATGATCTACATCAAGGATGGATCAACTGATCTCGCACTCCGGTGGCTACGATTTATGGGCTCGGCTGGCATAAGAACCAATAATTTCATCATAAGGCAGCTGTTTGAGTCTTGCATGAAGACAGGTCTTTATGACTCAGCACGGCCACTGCTAGAAACATATGTCGCTGGGGCGGCGAAGGTGGATCTAATTCTCTACACATCCATCCTCGCACATTTGGTGCGGTGCCAGGATGAGGGCAGTGAACGGGCTATCATGGACATCCTGAGCGCCAGCAAGCACAAGGCGCATGACTTCATGTGTGGACTGTTCACTGGACCAGAGCAGCGCAAGAAGCCAGTGCTCTCTTTTGTGCGTGAATTTTTCCAGAGCATTGACTATGACAATGAGGAGAGTGCAGCCAGGTATTTCGTGAATGTCCTCCTGAACTACCTTGTGCTTATGGGGCAAATGAACCGAGCCCGCTGTGTGTGGAAGGTTGCCTATGAGAACAAGCTTTTTGCCAAGGCAATTGTTTTTGACCAGCACATTGCCTGGTCCCTGGATGTTCGAAACCTGTCAGTGGGCGCAGCACTTGTGGCTACCGTGCATACACTTCATCGATTCAGGAAGCGAATGTTATACTATGGTGTTGTGCCACGACGCATCAAGCTGGTGACAGGCCCAACGCTGAAAATGGTGGTAGCGCAGGTTCTATCATCCCTGGAGTCCCCGTTCGAAGTGAGCAAGGTCGTCCTGCGGGCGCCAGGTGACTCGGTGCTGGAGTGGTTCAAGAAACCCATCGTACAGCAGTTCCTGCTGAATGAGATACCTTCCAAGGCCGACATCCTCATGCACAGGCTCAACGTGATGTTCCCGAGCTCTGCACCGGAGGTCCGGTCGCTATCGCTCTCCAGATCCTTTGGCTTGACAAGGTGATGAGATGCCAGATTTTGTAGCCTGATCAAAAATTCCCAACCTGAATATACTATAGCTGTTGTCGAACTGCGGGAGTGTCCATCTGTTAATCTGTGTTAACAGGTACTAAAATTTATTGTTTTTAAAGATTGGATAAGTTTGGGGAAGCAGAGAATTTAAGGTCATGTTCAGCTGCATAAGTGTGAGCTAGCGAACAGATAGCGTGATGTACATCAATTTCATTCAGAATTGATGGAGTGCATCGTCACATAGAGCAGTTTTTATTCCACATATAACTTCCTTTATTACTCCCTCCGGTTTTAAAATATTGACACTGTTGATTTTTTATATCAACTTTGATCAATTTGTTCAAACATATAAAATTTTATTATTATTTGCTTTATCATTAATAAAATTTAAATCATGACAAATAATTTTACACATCGAAATAAATTTTTTAAATAAAACGAATAGTTGTTGAAACTGGAGGGAGTATATTACACAATATTCAAACACAACGGTAGCACACCACTCTGAGTACGCCTATTGATTCATGTAGGAATAAGTATCGTGCCTAGATTGTTTATGACACTACAGAGGTGAGACGGTGAGCTCGCTGGTCATGCATCAAGCTGCTCTGAGGGTGTTGCCGACGTCGATGACGAAGCGATACCTGACCTCTCCCTTGGCGAGGCGCTTCATGGCCCATTCTACGTCTTCCGCGCGGACCAGCTCGATGTCGGCCGTCACTCCATGCTCGGCGGCGAAGTCGATCATTTCCTGCGTGTCTCCGATGCTCCCCATGAAGCTCCCGGTCAGAGTCTTGCCGCCTATTTGTGTGCCCAGATTGTTGTAACAATCGTCATCAGTCAGCCACCATGAAAGACCATGCAATTGTGGAGATGATCATTGCATTGTGACTCACAGCATAAGAAATGCAGGAGCCGACTTACCGCCAGCCAAAGGGAATGCAGAGATCTCAAAAGGCTTCACCGGCAGGCCAAGATCGATCATTTTGCCCTGGGGCTTTAGGAGGCCAATATAAGTGCAAATGGACATGCTTGCAGAGGCTGTGTTTATAATGGCATGCATTGTGCCCATCACAGACTGAAGCAAAGATCCATGTACAGCCGTAAATACTCAGATAATAAAGGAGCATATATAACAGAGGAAATAATAAAAGATGATAACATTTCTTATTACCTGCATCTGATTCGGATCACTGCTTAAGACGAAGGCATCCGCGCCAAGGTTGTCCAAGGCTTCTGCTTCTTCTCCGGCGACGTGCCTGATCACGGTTATCCTCATCCCGAACGCCTTCGCGAACTTCACGGCGACATGCCCGAGCCCCCCGTGGCCGATCACGCCAACGCTCATGCCCGGCTCATTCAGCCTGTGGTACTTCATAGGGGCGTACACGGTCACCCCCGCGCAGAGCAGCGGCGCGCCTTTGTCGAGCGGCATGCCGTCAGGGAACCGGACGACGAAGCGCTCGTTCACGACGACCATGTCGGAGTAGCCGCCGTAGGTGACAGTGCCGTCCCTGTCGAGGCAGTTGTAGGTGTAGACGATCCCGGAGCAGTAGTTCTCGAACCCGTCCTTGCAGCTGTCGCAGGACTGACAGGTGTTGACCATGCACCCGACGCCCACTCGGTCGCCGACGTTGAATTTCGAAACGTTCTTGCCGACCTCGGTGACCAGGCCGGCGATCTCATGACTGCATTAAGAACTTGAGATGGCCTCAGCACTCAGGCCAGTCATGTAGTGGTACGATCAAATAGGGATAGGATATTCTCTCCGTTCCAAATTAAGTTTACGTTTGGATTCTTTCCTATCTATTTTTATCAATGATTTCTATAAATTTAGTTAAACTTTAATAACATAGTATTTATACATTTAGATTGTAAAAAAACTTTCACAATATATATAAATTATATCACTAAAATTGATTAAATTTATAAAAAAATATTGATCAAAGATAAGTTTTACTAAACGTTGATGTAAAGTTATTCGGGAACAGAGATAATGAATAAGTAAATATTAAGAACACGTACCCTGCAACAACAGGGTAGATGGCGTTCCTCCAGTCGTTTTTGATGGTGTGCAGGTCAGAGTGGCATATCCCACAGTACAGTATCTGTATCGCGACATCGTCATCTCCAGTGTCCATGCGAAATATAATGTGTGAAACATCGTCGTGTAGCAATGTTTGATCCGTGAAGGCTTAAGTCAAGAAAACAACTTTTTAACACATGCATCCATTGGCTTTTCTTCTTCAGTATTCCCAATATTTTTACTAGTCTTAAACCAAGAAAACCAACGTATCAGTCTTACGAGTTAGTATTTCTCACATTAGGCTCTCCATGTACATCGCAGGGTTTTTTATTTCCTTTGAAAACCGGTCAAAAATCGTTCCAAATCAAAAAATCAAAATTTGAACAAAGTGATACAGGAAATCACTCAGTCTCACCGGTTTATCGATCGGTTTCTTGAATTTTATCGGTTTTTAGTTTCAAAATTTAAAACCTACTGGTTTCACCGATTTATCAATTTTTCAATTTTTTAAAATTTTTAAAATAAAAACCAGTCGTCCGATGAAACCACACCAAAAACCGACTGGTTTTCAACGGTTTGTAAACCTTGGTGCATCGGGGCCTATTACAGGTGGAAACAATTGGCACGATCCATGTACGCGGCAGCAATCGGCTGAACATATTATTATTGCGTTGCATGCACTAACCAGTTGATTTAAAAAACTTAAGCTGATGAGAAAAGGTGGCAATTCACTTATACTAGAACACTCTTCCTCACATGCAGCTCTCATAAGCGTAAAAATAAAATAGAAGTAGGCTACAATTTATTTTAATAAATCGTGTTCGTCAAGATTCGAATTCGAGATGTCTGGCTCTAATACATATTGAGTTACATGCACTAACTAGTTGACCCTAAAAACTTAAGCTGATAGAGAAAAGTGAGCAATTCACTTATATTCCAACCAACAACCAACAGAACATTCATGTATGTGTGCCACTAAGAGGTCCAGACTCCGAGCTCCAGAAATGGCTAGTCTGAATCATAAGCAGCAACCAGAAGAGCTTAGAGCATCTCCAATGTGCAGACGGAACTGATTCTAAGGAATAAAAATTAAAGTTGTTAAAACCAAGTTCTTAACATTGTGAATATTAATCTAAGGAGTGGGTTCCTTGTATGGAACCAAGTTCCATTGAATAAAAAACAGCAAACTGAGTTGGGACGAGAGTTTTTTTATTCAATTGGTCCCATATCATAAATCCAAGAGCTGATTTTATACATTGGAGCTATGTAATTAAACAACAAAAGTTACATCATTGTGAGTCTCATATTAGAACTATACATTGGAGATACCCTTAGGGCCGGTAGGCTGGTACTGGTTGTGACCAAAATAAATTCCTACAGGAGTGGACTTGGAGTGTTTTTATGATTTAAACCTTTTTAATCTAATATTTTTTAAAGAAACACGTGTGGAACTTAGGAGCAACCGTTCTGATTGATGTGACTAATTACACATAAGTGGGGACTTTCCATAGGATTCTAGTCTCGCCAATCAATTGGTCAGTTGTTCAGTTGGCTATCACTTCGCAGTCAAAGTACAACAATAAAAGCAACACAACTCTTTCATAATTTGCTCAGCAGTTCAGTTGGATATCATGTGGCGGGAGAGGGGGTGGGGACAACGGCGCCAGCAGATTCAAACCCTATTAGAGGCACATTTTTTCATACTTTTCCATTTAAACATAGTACTTACATATTTTTAATAACCCATTTTATTAACTTTTAGATACCTAAAATTTATGCCAAACATTTTTAGTGGAAATTTAAAGTTATACTCAACCATCCAAACTGGGAAAAGTATAAAGTATTTAATATATTTTAATTAAAATTCTTCCCAGATTACTAATTTATATAAAAAAAAAACTCAATGTTGTATACTCCCTCCGTCCGACTATAAGTGACATTTTTTATTTTATGAAATCAACTTTTGACCACTCATCTTATTCAAAAAATTACAAAAATACAAAAAAAATAAGTCAAGCTTAAAGTACTTCAATAATAAATTATTTCACAATAAAATAAACAATATTTTCACAAAATTTTTGAATAAGACGAACAAAGTTTGAATTCAAAAAAGTTAAAAACGTCACTTATAGTGGAACAGAGGGAGTAACAGTTTGTACATTTGACTAAAAACCTAAAATTTATGCAATTTTTTTAAGTTCAAAGTTATATGCAACCATCCAAGAAAAAAAAGGGTACAAAATGTTTGATATAAGTTTTAATAAAATTCTACCCAGATTGCTAATATATAACAAACTCAATATTTGTATAACACTTAATGTTTTTATAACACGTTTTGCCAACTTTTAGTTACCAAAAAATTTGGATAATTTTAGTTACCTAAAAAAGAGATAAATTTTAGGTAACTAAAAGTTGGTCAAATATGTCACTATAAAATAAAGAAGTGTCATACAAATATTGAATTCGTTATAGATTAGTAATATGGGTAGAATGTTATTAAAACTTATATCAAACATTTTGTACCTTTTTTTTCTTGGATGGTTGCATATAACTTTGTACTTATAAAAAAATTGCATAAATTTTAAGTATCTAAAAGTTAGTCAAATGTGTTATTAAAAATGTGCAAGTGTTATACAACATTCATTTTAATTAAAAAAATCAGATCTTTTATACTTTTTCCATCTTGGATGGTTGCATATAACTTGAAACTTCAATCAAAATATTTGGCATAAAATGTAGGTACCTAAAAGTTAGTCAAATGTATAAGTATTATGTTAAGATGCAAAAGTATGAAAAAGTCCCCCCAGCCCCTTCACGTCATAGCCAACTGAAATACTGAGCAAGTTGCGAAGACGTTGTGTTGCTTTTATTTTGCCCTAATCACACCAATGCAATTGGCGTGACTAAAATCTACGTAGAAGTTGCCGCTTATATGTACGGCCCTGTTTAGGTCCAGCTGATTAATTGTTTGCCGACTAAAATTAGTCTTTTCTTCCAAAGGGAGGGACTAATAGGTCTATGAACTAATTATTTTTCAATTAGTTGATTCAGAGGGACTAACAGGGACTAACAATTTGTATAAATTTTAAAATGTCTAAAATACCCTAAAGTTATTTGATCTAATAAGGACTAACTACTAAGGATTTAACAATTAATCATGATCCAAACAGACACGAACTAACAATTAGTCAGGGGTTAAACAGACATCTCATTAAAGAATAGAGTAATAATTAGTTCTACCATCAAATAGGCAATAAACTAATAACTAGTCGACTAGTCTCAACTAATAATTAGCCGTCCGGATCAAACAGACCTTAATTAATCACGGCAGTTAGAACAGTATGATTGTGACTTTAAAAGATCTAGATTCTAAAAATTTAGTTCCACACGTGCTTTATTAAAATATGAGATTAAAAGGTTTCAATAATAAAAACTCGTCAACTTGTCAGTTTGCATTTTTTTTTTTTTGGCGCGCCATCAAACTAGTATCTTTAGGAAACGGAACGTGCTGTTGAGGTTCAAATTCCATGCATTACTGCAGAAGGATACTGGCGGATACAGAGGACCGAAAATGATGCATGGAAGTCTTCCAAGCTACTTCCTCCGTCCTTTCACTTTATAAATTATTTTAGTATTTAATTTTTTTCTCTAATATATTTCATTCTATTTTTTCAATACACCTTATCTTATTTTTTTACACTTTATGTCTTCTCAACAAATCTCTATCTTAATTTATTTTCTTCTCATTTTCAACGTATCATACTTTTTACTTCTCATTAATTCTTATAACGACCGAGATTTTACTTACCTTTCGATAAGTCCCGATCTCCCGTGACATTGCCAATCCCAGGAGTTTGGCAAGCACGATATCACAAGCGATCAATCAAAAAACCATAACAGAAATATTAAACAAAAAACAAGATTAGAAAATAACAGGTCAAAGTAAAATTATTAGAATAAAATCCTCCAAAGGGGTTCCATCGACACGCAGGTCGGAAATTTCTCAGAGCAGATATATCTCTATCGTGAATCTAACAAAAACAACGGCGGAAGCATCAACATAGCAGCGGTAGCGAACCTCCTCCACACAGGTTAGCTTGAGCGCAGGAGCGAACGTCACAGACCGTCAGAGACGTAGGCGAAGTCGAAGCTGAGAGTATCCTCTGAAAACAACAAATTAGAAAGCCATGAGTACGAATACTCAGTAAACCGCGTACTACCTAACAACAATGTATGCATGCAAATGGTTTCAAGGGTGAAGGCATGGCTCAAGTGCTAAATGCAAGTTTAAAACATTTTATCTTATTTAAAGATACAATAAAGCTTTATTTTAAATTTTGTCAAATTTTATTATCTTGCCCCGCAGAAATCTCTGTTATCTCGGACGAGGGTTCATTTTAATGCCGATGTAATCTCTACACTCGGCCACAGCTCAAAGGTCAGAGTCCAAAACATTTTGAAAAAGGAGAGGAGAAAGAAAAACAAAGCTACTCAACGAGGAGCACAACTCAAGGGGTGTCCTTGGGTGTCCTTCCAAAAGGACGTGGCAATGCGCATCGACTAAAAACTCTGCAGTGGTTATGCACTGGACCCACGAGATGCGTCATCGAGAACTACCGTCGTAGTCCCGACAAACACACAAGACCCGTCCACAAGCTTTAACTGACGTCATCTGTCCTCCAGGATAGGGATCCCAAAAACCTACGCAATCGGGTCCTGCAGCTGTGAAGAGCCCACCACTGATCAGGTGGGGTATCTCGATCTCATGTGGGGAGTCAGAGCTCTACACCACACTAACACTACACCGCCAACCCACGGGTAAACAACTAGTCTCAGCAAGCTTCAAGATCAAGCCAACTGCCCATACAGAGTAACGTGCTGTGCATTGTTGTCAACTGAGCGTACAAGGCTCGAACGACTCGGTCTTTAATTGCCGGGGCAGGCGCCAACTCCAACCTCAACGCCAACAACAAGTCTCACAGAAAGATCCCAGCCCGGATCTTCCCGTTGTACCCACAACAGGTACGCCCACGGAGACTTCCCAAAAGTCCCCCAGCTCCTCATACTCCAACCTGCCCCCGCTAAATAGTTATGTATAGTTATTTGCAATACTCACACATTTGAAGCACGGTTCAAAAGTATTTAACACAAATTCCATTTTGTAGTGATAGGTGTGAGATGAAAATAAATGCGACTAAACATGGCTAAGCATAAAAGTAAAATAAATGTACTAAAGCAATCCTAGGGTTGATATTTGTAGAACAGTAAACAGGCACGGCTTAGGAATGTTGCTAGCATATTTTAAAATAGTTGGCATGCAAATTAAGGTTGCAAACAAAACATGCAGTTTAAAATGCTGGGAACAAAGTGATCAAGGAACGCGGCTTGCCTGACAACTCGGGATCGAAGTCGGGATCCGGATCATCGAACTGAGCTGGCTCGCAGAACTTCTCCTCGGGAACAGCAACTAATCACAACACGAACAAGAGGGATTAGACACTAATTACGCGACAAACAAAACCGGAAATTGAATCTAAATCGAAACTACTAGACTAAATGTGCGCAAAACATTTCCTGGAACAGCCCTACACGACAATCATGACGAGACTAATTAACGGAACAATTCCGGGATTAATCGGAGATCAAACGGGGTTTTTCGGAAATTGTAGACAATCGAGACCACAAGGATTTAGATTAATTGCAGAATAATTACTCGCAGATTAAATTAGCAATTAATCTAACAATTAATCAAAAATGGAAAAGGAATTTAAGAGAGAGGAAGATTGTTCTCACCGGGATCTGAAAATCAGAGACGGAAATTTGGAAACTCGGCGGCGAAAGCGACGAACGACGCGGCACTCGGACCGGTGGATCGACGCGGGCAGCACGAGGATTGGCGCTGATGGTGGCTCGGGAGGGCGAGGTCAACGGAGTCGGTAGGAGACGGCGACGCAAACGGATGACGACGCGGCTGGCTGGCGACCCGGTTGACGGCGCGGAGATCGACGTGAGCAAGCGACGCAGGCTGATGCGGAGATCGGGCAGCTCGGCTGACGGCGTCGGGCGACAGGAGGCACGG
>BCLG01000051.1:158214-183588 GCA_001602295.1 Zoysia matrella
GGGGGGGGGTCGGCGCAGAGCAGAAACCCTCGGGGTTGCGGTTGAAGAAAGGAGAAAAGGGGAAAGAAAAGTGAGATTGAGATTAGGTCAGAGTTAAGGGGTATTTATAGGTGGGTGAAAAATAGGAGTTAGGAATTAATCTAGGAATTAATTAATAAACGTGAAACAATTAAGACTGAAGGAATTAATTAGAGAAAAATATCTGAGATCCGAAAATTTATTAGGAAATTCTAGGAAAATAATTTTAGTCAAACGTAAAAATTACGCGGACTAAATTATTTCGGCACCGGATCAGATTTGATAAATGGATTTCGAATTGGACGGAAAGAAATTCAGAACGAATGATTTTTGAACGGAACGAAATATTTGAACAGACAATTTAAATAGAACGAAAATTGGGAAAATTGCCACTTTATTAATTCCAAAATTCGGAATGTTACAATTCTCATACCTAAGACTAGAATAACTTATAAAAAGTAAACAGATGGAGTACCATGATCAATTTACCAGTCACACAATCCACGAGGTTGTTTGCAGTTCAGAGAAAAGAAAATTCTGGTGTTGGATTTGCGAGCTATACAAGGATTTTACCGGTGCCATTCATTCCCACGACCCTCTGTTATGGATTGAAGGGCTCGTTGTCACCGTATTTAGTCTCCAGTGATCTCTTATGTGATCATCTTCGCTTTCAGAGAGAGTAGGCAGATTGATGACTGATGAGGTTTTGATTGGTATTGGATGAATCTGCCCGTGCTTGACGGATTTAGGTGCTAGCGGCTGATTATTAACTGCATGTCCATTGGAATAAAAAGCAGAATAGGTCGCTGATACATTTGCGACCCTGTTCTGCGGTGATGTTTATTATTGAGATGAAGGGAGAATTCAATATATATTGAAGGCAAGACATTTAGTATTGATATTGATGTATTAAATATATAATTTTCTCTTCTTTTTAGATTTATGTAATAAACAAGGATGTGTGTCGGCTATTCACGGATACATAAAGGTTGGAATGCAATTCCATTATTAAAAAAAAAAAGGAGTATTTCGCTGGAGTCAT
Source organism: Zoysia matrella (assembly GCA_001602295.1). Classification (NCBI taxonomy): domain Eukaryota; kingdom Viridiplantae; phylum Streptophyta; class Magnoliopsida; order Poales; family Poaceae; genus Zoysia; species Zoysia matrella. The sequence continues at coordinate 159,275 of BCLG01000051.1, forward strand.
TCTTAGTTTTGAGGATTTTACTATGGACAATCGCAACAGAAGAGTTGATGCTGAAATATGTTGAACTGTATAAAGGCACTAGTTAATGCATTGACCGTAGGAAAGAACTGCTTTTAGATTTATTCGTTTGCATAACATTACACTGCATAAGGACAAGTATAGTTCAGACTGAAAAAAGGCAACGTCCATAAGAACTCAGCTCAGCTGTAAAATCAAGTTGGGGATTCAAGTATAAAACCAGAAAAACCGTCAGTGAGTACAGCCCCTCAAAATTCAACTTGTCGAGCTTGATCTCCAACTAACAGGAACCGGAAGCCATCACCACCAAGAATTCGCCGTAAATTCTAGGCTTCTTCACCGCTTTAGAAATCCTAACTAAATTGCACCTCAATTCCAAGCCGCAGCACACGTTTCTCTACTACTCCACAACCGCGCGCGATTGAACGAGGAGCAGTGAGTGGTTCAGCGGCGGCGTCCGCCCCCTAACGATCCACAAGTTACGAGCACGCGTGTGCGTACCTTCGCGAGATGCGGATGGGGGTGACGCGGCCGGAGGCGTCGTGGGCCGCGAGCGCCGGCGCCTTCCTCTGGTGCTGCTCCGACTCCGTCGATGCCATGTCTGCCTTGTCCAGGTCGGACTCGGAGCCGCTTTTGCCCTCCGAGGAAGGGCGCCGCGGCGGTGTGCAGCGGTGGAGCTGCGGTCCTGCGGCGTGACGAGCAGGTTTTACTTATTTGGTTTAAACCGTTTAAACCGGTTAAAACCGGTCAGGACCGGCTTAACAAAAACAAAAAAACTAAAAAAATCGATGAAAAACTGCTTTAAATCAAAAATTTAAAATTTAAACGGTTTGCTACAGTAACCGACTAGTTTCACCGGTTAACCGAGCGGTTTCACTTGTAAGTCGATCGATTTTATCGTTTTGATACAGTAACAGATTTTAAAATTTGAAACCTACCGGTTTCACCGGTTAGCCGACCGGTTTTACCGGTTTATCGATCGGTTTTATCTGTTTTCGGTATTCCAAATTTTTTCAATTTTTTAAATTTTTTTAAATTTTTAAAACGAAAACCGATCAGTTTGTAAAACCGACTCGAATCGATTTTATCGAAAATCGTAAAAACCGACCGGTTTGTAGTGTTTTTGTAAACCCTGGTGAGGAGTGGCGCCGAAGAACTCCGAGCTGCCTGCTCCGTTTATAGCTCGGAAATGTCGCTGCGGTATGGTTGTGGATTGATGTACTCCATACGACATTGATGTACTCCAGACGACAGGAACTTTACATATATCATTAATTTGTTAAAATTTGAGATTTGTTATTCAGGTTCACGTGGGGTGTCATATTTTTAAACTTAAAAAATTACAATGATATACTCTTTTCCTTCTTTAATTAATGTCGTAGTTGACTTTTAAATTTAACTTTAACTATTAGTCTTATTAAAAAAATTGCTTGAATATATAAAATTTTAAGTTATGATTCAAATTATATCAAAATTTATGAAATTTATAAAAAAAAATTGAATAAAATGAATGACCAAAGTTGAATTTAAAAGTCAACGACGATATCAATTAAAAACAGAGAGAGTATATCTAACTAACCAAAAAAAATTGGTGATGTTGGTGACGGTAATAAGAGGTATGTTTTCTTATATAAATTAGCGACTGAAATTGAATTTGTACATTACCTATTAGCAAGTGAAACAATATTTTTACTTAATCTATTTTAAAGGACTCCTTTATTAGTTATCCTTTGTCGTTGCTGCGTGACTCACTGATTCATTTATCACTTGCTTGCGTGGCTAAATAATTTTGTTCTTTGAAAGATGGTCTATAGACAGCCATATTCAAGCGGACAGACTGCGGCAACTCAAACTGATTAGGTTTTAACCATGTTTAGATGCATGAGGCTTGAATTTTACCCTATTATTTCTCGATATAAGATCATTGCGAGCCACAGCTCAATGCCTCTCAGTGACCAATAGCTATAGTTTTAGAATGAAACAAGTCTTATTTACCATTCTCAACTTTCGTGGTTGTTCATTTTTATTCCATCTATTATAAAACTAGGTAGCCATACTTCTCCAACTAACAAAACCATTGGTTTTATCTCCCTTACTTCTTTCAAAGATTGTTTTCGCTTACATGACAGCTGACGTAGTGGTTTTCGCTGATGTGGGCAACCAACATGGTTGTTTTCACTGACGTGGAGTCCCAAACATGTCCACGCTTTGTTTCAAATCCAAAAATAATTGATTGACGAACTCATAAACTTATGAAACTTTGCAAAGACTTAAATTAATTGCTGAGGAATAATATTTATTTTAGGCCCAATTTCAAATTCGGAACATGTTTTATTTAAAAATTTTAAATTTTATATTTGAAATTGAATTCAAATTTCAAAAATTGAGCTAAATTCTTTTTAGTTCAAATTTCAATTCTTAAATTTGAGCTCAAAGTTCATTTTCTTTTAATTTGAGATCAAAAGGAAAAACAATATTTAGCTCAAATTTTAAATTTGAGTTAAAAAGTAAAATTTAAAGATTTCCAAAGAAAATATATGCGAACAATTATTGTTTGAAATATTTAGAAATACATGAATTAAACAAATTTGAAACTTAAGCTGAAATTAAAGAAATTGAAATTTGAATTCAAGTTCAAAAAGTGAACATTAAAAATTTCTGAAGAAAATATATATGAAATAAAATATACTTCGTACGACATGAAATTTAGAAAAATTTGTGAAAATTTATCAAAGGGTTAAATGGTCTAAATAATTTTTGCTTCTAAGGTTTATTTTTATTTCTAAAATTTTCAAATAAAATGTGTTCTGAATTTGAAATTGGACTAAAATATAAGTTGTTCTTTGTGATTTAATTCTCTACAAAATTTTATTATTTTTGGAGCTTGTTAAGCAATTATTTTCGGATTTGAAACCAAGCAAAGCCACATCATCTTTCCATATCAATAAAAATAGCCACGTTAGCTGCCCACATAAGCGAAAACCACCACATTAGCTGCCACATCAACAAAAACCACCCTCGAAATGAGTTAGGGAGGTAAAACGAACAGGTTTGTTAATTGGAGGAGTTTAGCTACTTGGTTTTGTAATCTCTCCTAATATAAACGTTAGTAAACGTCGTCTATCCCACCTCTTTTGGTGTGACTTTTCTATCTTTTATTTTGAAGTCACACTCTATCTTTTATTTTGGTGTCACACTCTATCTTTAAACTCCAGTCCGCATTTCTCTCCGGCCTTCCCTCTCGGTCGTTGCCTCGCCTCAGCCACCGGCCTCCACTGCCTCGTCTGCGGTTCACTGCCCGCTCGGGCCGCCGCCGCCAAGTTATCGGTTCGCCGCCCCACCTCTCGGTTGCCACCCGCCGCCCCATCTTCGGTTCGACGCCTCATCTCGGCCGCCACCACCCCGTCCCTAGTTCGACGCCCTGCCTGGCCATCGCCACCAAGTCACCGATTCGTTGCCTCGCCCCTCGGCCGCCACCGCCCCGTCTCCAACTCAACGCTGCACCTTGGCCGCCACCGCCCTAACTCCTGTTCGACGCCCCACCCCAACCACTGCTACCCTATCACCAATTCGACACCCCAACCCACCTGTCGCCGCCGCCAAGTTTTCGGTTCGGCGCCCTGCCCTGATCGCCGCCTCTCCGTCACCGGTTCAACGCACTGGCTATCCTGCCCTCTCCCTTTCCTTGATGATAACTTTCTGTTCATCAATCGATACACACCCGTTCTCATCTTTTCTTCAGCATTACTCAGTTAGATTCTAATTTCTTTTTCTGTTGATGCTAATTACACTAAAAATACAGTTACAAAGACTATTCTTAGATTGGACAGCTTTCTACCTTACTTTATTGGCAGATCCGCCTCCGAGTACAGGTAACCTCTGACTACGTGGCAAGGCCTTCAGAACCTAGCTAAAATGAAAGTCATGAATTGCAGCTTTATGCAGTTTGTCACAAATGTTTTAGCTTTTTTTATTTTAGTCTTGACTTTTACCTTGTGAAGTACTGGAGTGAAGGAGAAGAACTACAAGTTCAGCTGAATGTACTAATCTATATTATTAAATATAATATATGAAGTTAATCATGCGTTCAGCCGAATGTACGAATCTATATTATTAAATATAATATATAAAGTTAATTATGCATTCGTTGCTTACATTATTATTATACTGCATGTGCACAGGATGATATAACACTCTAAAGAGAATTTTGGTTCAATTATTAGTATCTAATTTGAATGAGGCAAGGGTTCTACCAAAAAAATATCCGAGATTACCTTTCTCGTATCGTGGGAAACCAAATTATTTGATAAAGTTTACGATTTAATGATGTATTTTATTTTATCTATATCGTATCGAATTTACTTGTTATGTAAGAAGAATATGTCATGTTGTCTTTCTGTTTCGAATGTGGATTGCATCACGTTGCCCTGCCCGTAGCGTAGCATGGGCACACGGACTAGTAGAGGGAGGAAAAACGAACAACAATGAAAGTTGAGGGAGGCAAATAAGTTTTTTCCTTTTAGAATCATATTCTCATATGTTTAGGTACTCTCTCCATTTCTATATTTCTATATTGATGTCACCGTTAAGTTCTAACATCATCTTTGACCTAAAATCACATTTTAATGGGATAAAACAAATTAAAACATAGTTTAGGGTGTTATTTAGATTTGGCTATATCTGAGAGGAGTAAGTGGACTTTATTCTAATTATTATAAAAAACTTTTATCTCTTAAGAGCTAAAAGAACAATTTAAGCCTCGAAATCAGAGTAACTGTATGGTCCACACTCATTTGGATCGATATTAAAACCTACTATGGATATGACACTGACCAGGAGTTCTACTTTACACAAAACACACATATATATCCTCCTCATAGATTCTGATCAATAGATTAATGAATTCAAGAATTAATGTACATATATATATACACGATCATGGCAAATCACGTACTCATGAATTCGGGCTTCACTGAAAATTCCTCAACCTCGATCAGCCTACTCACAATGATCCGGCAGAACCTATGTTTAAGGCGGTCTCTTATAAGAAGATTGCACGCATAAAGTTTTGTTGTGTATAGTATTTGTATCGTTCACTGTTATAATTATAGACCAGTATTTACATTCATTTTTCCATTATTTTTTTGACAAACAGCGCGCGCGCATTACATTGGTGAGATGAGATGGAAAGCGTAGCCCTGAGTGTGACGGAACGCGCGCGCACCATGAGCGGCGCCGAGGCGTCAGCGCGTCTGGTGGTGATCCGTTCCGCCCATTCCATGCGCATGAGTTACTGGAAGGGAATCCATGCTCTAACCACGCCGAGGGAGCAGACGCGCGGGACGCACCTAACTTTAATTAGTCACAGATGCTGACAACTTGGTGCCGTCATGCCGCTATACAAAACGCACTGAGACAGTCACAGAAGATGAGAGCTTGGGGGCGCCATGCTTAAGACAGCCCACAGAATTGCGCGTAAACGCATATGCAATAATATTAAATTTTCTATTTCCCGCGACAAAATTTGTTACAGTGCTTTAGAGGTTACTCTCTCTCCTTAATTAATTTTAGCTATTGATTTTTAAAAATTAAGTACTGGACTAACATTTTTTTTTCGTACCGATCCACAGATTAACGTATTTTGACTAGTCACCGCTCTAATTTTAACCATGCATTCTAAAACCTCTTCCACGATTCATATAATCAATCACTTTGATACTTCATTAGCTAGCCTAGTAGAAATGATACACAGCAATGAAACATTTCTGAAGAACGGATGCCCCTTTTTCTGTAGCTGGCTGCGCAAGCAAGGCTCCATGCAGATCCGTTTCAGAATTGCCGAAAGATCTGTCGCGGCCCGAATCTATCGATAGTCAAGCGCACCATCATCAGGATACACGCATCTCGCAAGCATTGTTGATTCTTTGGTTCCTCCACCCAATGATTCACACCACATCCAATGCCACAATACATTCGTGACAAGAAAAGATAAGTGCAACAGTACGATGTCCATTTCAGAGGCATATTAGTGCTTCGATGAAAACCTACATCAGCCACGGGTGACAGCATCTTTCCATTGGATCAGATTCCTCGGCAGGCAGCCATGACTGAACTGTGGACCTATGTGGCCCGCACAATAGTATTAACTTCCTTTATCAGCTATGGCTATGGCGGCCACATCGTGGAACCGAACGAAAGAGACGTCGGACGATCAAGTTATTTCGGGCATATGATTGCCAGGAGCCGGCAATGCCATTCAAGCTCTCTTTTCCAATCAGATTCAACTTCTTTTCTCATCCAAAAATTTCAGCGTTCACGGGCCTCGTTAAGGACAGAGGGTCCTACCCTCCTGATCTGATGGACACTATTTGATGCATGCACAAATATTCATCGGCGTTGGATACGAGACTGCGCCAAAGTTAGTGGAACTGCCCAGGAACTATCCAAGTACAATCATTTGAGCCAAACGGATCCCTAGTTTCCTCCGGAAGGCTCTTGTGCTACAGTAGAGAGGGCGATTCGGAGTCGAGCGGAGGCGCATTTGAGGTGATCTCATTGCCTGTTTCAGATCTGGTCGCCTCCCCTCCTCTCAGGTGTACTCTTAGGCACAAGAGAGCAAGGGAAAGTCAGATCTGGAGTAGGAGGTGTACAGGTGAGTCTTAGATCTAGTTTTTAGTTTTGAGGTACTTTTCCTCGTCCTATGGCGATTTCTTCGCATGGGAGAGTTTATCTCTTCGTCGATGGTAACAGCTCCTGTACGGTTGTTGTGGTGAAGCTTTTCGTCCTCAGCATTGTCTTCGGAGGTGACTCTGATGGTGAAGGTCTAAGGTACGACCTTTTATGCGAAAGGGTGTATATTCTGAACATCTCTGTTGTTACGATGATTATCCAGGCTATTGAGAAGATCGGTAGCCTTAGAATTTGGAATCTAGCTGTTGACTCCTGAGTTAGGGTGATGGATAGTCGTTTCCCCTCTCTTTTTTTACAAGCTGATAGCTGATATCCGTTCATGGACAATGACTCGTTTTGAAGAAGAGTCCAGATGATGGGTCTTACAGCAGGTCCAAGCGTTGGAATCGCTCATTGAGATGAGACATGGGATGTACTTGGCATCGATGTTCTGCTCCGGTGTTAGAGAGCGACGGCGACATCGAGGGATCTTTGGAAGCTAGGGGTTGCGTGACGTAATTTCTAACTTTTTCAAGGTGTTTGTAAAAGTTCGAGATGTATTGCACTTTTTTAGTAATATAATTCGCCCTCCCAAAAAAAAAGCCAAACGGGTCACATACATTATCCCCGATCATATAGAAACCGGCACAATCAGGGTGTACTTGGCCAAATGGGTCAGGCTAAATGGGTCAGCACGAACACGGCCTGACACGATGTGCAGCCGAGCCGAGCTGGCCCGAAGCACGACATAAGACGTGCCTAGACCTAGGCGCAAGCCCATTGTCACGGCACAGGCACGGCTCGTTTAAGGCGGCACAACTAGACACGACACCTAGCCCGTTAGGCACAGCACAACTCCGCCCGATAGGTCCGTGAGACTTTTATTTAAAATTTAACGTTAAATACATATAATTTCATCAATTTATGTCTAAAATTTAAGTGTTATATAATTATTTTTCAGTAAATTTTGTAAAAAAAGTTTATTTTTCTCCCAGGCTTTGGACGGACACGGCACGGCCCAACCCGACGGGTCCACCAGCACGGCACGTCTAAAATCAGCTGGGCCATGCTTGGGCCTAGGCTGACAGCCCACAGGCCGACACGGCCCGATTATTTAACGGGCCGTGCCGAGCTGCCTCAAAGGAGGCACAAGCCCGATCGTGCCAGCCCAACCCGCTGGCCAGCTATAAGTCAGGGTCCCAAGTGGAGTTCTTCCCAAGTTTCGCCAATCCGGCAATCATGTTCATTCACATTTTTATAAGACGTTCAAGATGTAATCACATTACATGACAAAAAGAAAACATGTTTGATCCATATAGGCTTCATTTGAGGCTGAAGCTTCAGCTTCTTAATAAAATTGTGGGCTGCACGTTCCAGGAAACATTGTTATGCCCCAAGCCCATGGCAACAAACCAGTCCGGCTCAGGAGCACTCTCGTAAAGGAGCATAGTGAGGCGACGTTGCCCAGATGAGATAAAAGATGAGGCACCTGGCAACAGCGACCAAACATGACCAATAATGTCCGGTAAAAGGTCGACTAATCTGAGTGACGGGCTCCTAAAAGAACTCATCCGCAAAGCGCAAGCCCCAAAAGAGTTTACTCTAATTAACTGAGTGATGACAACAGTGTCAACATGGCATTGAGCTCTGACCATAGCAAGCATCATCCACGCCTTCGTATCCATAGCCGTCAGTGCCTACTGTGTGTTCCTTCCTCGTATATATCTTGCGCTTACAGGGTTAAATAGCACACTGCATCAGGGGCCATATGCATTTAGGAATGTAAGTTTGTCAGTTTTTGGGTAAGTGAGTCAGCAAAAAACCCTCTAAAATGAACTATGAACTAAATCCCTCTCCATCATAAATTGTAAGATTGTTGGTAAGATAAACAAAAGAGTCTTGACCACAACTACCCATTTGGTACCCATTTGCACTCTATATGCATTCATTCATATGTTCTATGGTGCAGTTGCTACAACTGGATGGATGATCAGATTTAGATGACGGAGCTTAAACATAGGCTCTGAATTATGGATTGTATCTTCCTTTTTCATGTTTGCCGATTCACCAGTCATTCAACATCATCATGCAGTGACGGCTAACAAAAGCGTGATGTTGTGGGGTTCAGTCCGATACTGATAGCCAAACTGTAGGATTCAGTATGAAAATATCTTGCACTAAAATTTTTGACACAAGGCCAAAAGATGTGTGTGGAAATAGATAATAGCTGAGCCCACCTGACCACAGCATAGTAAGTTAGTGACTATCCCGACGAGCACATTCCACCTATATAAAGTACTAACCACTGCCTCCATATCCAAGCAACTCATACTGGAATGTACAGATATCACAAGACAAAACTAGTGCATGAGGCTGTGAACCATACCTTGCAAGTCCTTCCATTTCTCCTGCTCTTCTTACAGCTGGCTGCAGCCAGCACCTCCAACTGCATAAATGCCACAGATGGAGCTCACAGCCCGAGTGCAATGAAGCTGAAGCTGATCGCCATTGCATCCATCCTGACAGCTGGAGCAGCTGGCATGTTGGTACCTCTGCTAGGTTGCTCCATGGCTGCACTACACCGTGATGGTAACATCTTTTTCGCAATCAAGGCATTTGCAGCTGGCATCATCCTTGCCACGGGTATGGTCCACTGCCTGCAGCGTTTGATGGGCTGACATACCCATGCCTCCATAAAGGTGGGACAGACAAGAACGGTTTCCCCTTCGTTGGCCTTATTGCAATGTCTGCTGCTATCGCCACAATGGTGATAGACTCGCTGGCTGTTGGATACTATAGCCGGTCTCATTTCAGCAAGGCAAGGCCAATCGACAACCTTGAGATACATGAGCAACCTGTAGACGAGGAGGGGAGGATTGTGCATGCACAGCGTGTGCATATGCACACCCATGCAACCAATGCATTTTCACATGGAGAAGCAGATGTCATCAATTCGCCAGACGAGGCTTCAATGGCTGATAAAATCCGGCACAGGGTAATCTCTCAGGTAAGAATAGTCACTAGAAACTCGTGTCCCTCACAAAATAGTACTGAAAAAAATGAAGATCATGAGTTCCTAAAGCAATGCAGGAAGAAAATGGTAAAGCATTAGAATTATTGTAGTTTTTTCCTATGGCCAATGCACACATTCAGTTTGCTAGACTAGCTCAAATATCATACTATGACCAATCAGGTTTTCACAATGAACTATTCAGCATGGCACATCTATTTTTACTCACATAGCAAATGAAAAAGAAAACGAGATTAGGATGAGATTAATACCTATTTAGTGGTTATTTGTGCTTCAGACTTCAGAGAATAATGTTCCACTCCAGCCAAAGAATTTGACTCCTTTAGCATACTGTTCCCTAACAAGATTGATGTTTCTGAGATGAATAGCCCTTGAAATAATAAAGTAAATTTCTCACCACGCAGGTCCTTGAGCTTGGAATCTTGGTGCATTCAGTGATCATTGGGGTGTCTTTAGGTGCATCCGTGAGGCCATCCACCATCAGGTCTCTTGCTGGTGCCCTCAGCTTCCATCAATTCTTTGAAGGCATAGGCTTGGGTGGTTGCATTGTGCAGGTATATGCTTTTAACATGAATACCAGAATACACCTTATTGATAAAAATTTAAACGGTTTTTATACTTTATACTTCCAAATGAAAAAAATGCATGATGAGTGATCACAATTAAATCCTAAGTGATATCAGTCATAAGAAGTTAAATATGTACTGCTACCAACTTTGTCTCAGACATAGCCCATTTTCTTGATATTTAATAATGAACAAATTGTTTGCTTCTCCAATAACATAAGCAACCTTGTAGGTACATTATAGTCAGAATAATATTTGCATGTAAAACATTAAACTACAGAAATTCAAAGTTCTATATAGAAATGAGGATTTTGAAAAAAACAAGAGTCTACATAGGTTATCCAAAATTGTATGATCCTGTGAGGAAGGCAGATAAAACTAATATGATGGACATGCTACAGGAGCTAGTGCTTCACATAAAAAATGTGAAGGGTCTATCAGCTTTGTGTCACAACTCACAAAAGCTATGTTCATTTTTTTTTTCATAAAAAATCATTTAGTCCATGTATCCCTCTAAACTAGTTGTTCAGAAATAAAAATAGGCTAATTAGATAATGGCTCTTAATCTCATGATGGATCAAAGTTGCAATCATGTCGATGAAAGAGTAGTTAGAACCAAATATCCATAAAAACAAATGACATAAGCCGTGCTGACAAGCCTGCCTCATAAGTATGCACAAAGTACAGTATTGTCCTAATGACAGGTTAAAGTGTACACAAAAAATATAAATTGCATACTCAAATCAGTTATGCAAATATCACTCAATAACTAGCACTCCCTCCGTCCCAGAATAAGTGTTCATCTGGGTTTTGTCACATCTAGCTTTGACCTATGATTTCTATAAACATAAATTAATTTTTAATATATATTAAATATGAAAGTATTTTTTATGATGAATTTAAAAGTACAAATACTAAGCTTTTAAAGTTAATCAAATTTATAGAAATCCTTGGTCAAAGCTAGATGGCACGAAACCCAAACGAACACCTATTTTGGGACGGAGGTAGTATGTTACAAGGTTTCATCTTCCCAAAAAGTAGGCCAATATCACATTGCATCATATATCTGTTCAAACAATGTTGTAGATAACTGACTAAATAACCAAAGTCCAATAAGAACCTAAACATAACTAATGGTAGTTGCCTTGAGTATCCCTAACAAAAATAACACAGAAAACACATTATCGATATCAAACAGGTACAAAAGTTTCTAGGTTCCATGACCCTTGAGATTTACAGCAAAATCATCAAATCAAAAGCACGTGGCATTGATTGATAATATAACAGAACTCTCTTCCGCTAAGAGTTCATAACATAGGAAAGACCCTAGTCAATGAGCCGTAGAGCTTACTCGACCTTCCCCTTCCCCTTGGAATCATCACTGGGTTCAGAAGAAGTTGGCTGATTAATACTAGCTTTGGCGTTAGCCAGGAAAGTTGGATCTGGCTGTGGCTCTTGGTAGGGAGTCTCCTTCATTGCCATGCATATATAAAATCCAATCACCAGGTTGACTGATAGGACTGCGAGGAATCCACTAATAAGCGTCTGGGTTGAGGACGACAGCTCACTCACACCTGAGCAAGGAGCATAAGATCATTATATAAACTAAGCACTTCAATTGCTGATGAGATGGAGCAAACCATACGGTAGGGAGAACAAAGGACGAACCTGGAATCATCTGGTAGTAAAAGCCATATACGATGGCAACCGGGACAATCCACATCACCATAGATGTAACAGCGAACTTTGTCACCACTCCTGACATTGTTTCTTCCGTATTTAGACGCTGAAATTGACATAGATCTATGCAATTTAGCTCAAACCCCACAAATTTGGAATATAAACCGCTCTACAAATTTGAAGTATCCATATCAGAAAGAATGATTTATATAATATCAATCGCATAAGGGAAGAGATCTTGTGGAATCACAAGAAGGTGGCTAGGTGTTCTTACCAGCCAGGGGTGAAAACGGGACGGGAAAATCGCATCCCGTCCCAGTGCCGTTTCCATATTTCAACCGACCATTTTTCGTATTGTCGGGGAAAAAAACGAAAATGGGACGGGAAACGGGAGCTACCTCACGGGAACGGGATCAGAAACGGTTGAGGTGTTTTCCCGATCGTATTTGCGGTATCCTGTTTTGGGTCGGGATGATCCCGTTTTTGTTCCCGTTTATGGGAACAAGCTTATTGAGCATCTGATATGCCTAGATGGAGCCAGTGGACATTTTTATGTACCATACCTGATTGCTTACTATTGTTGTATCCTTTATTATTTCAGAGTCTCATCCAAATCTGATATCACTAACAGGCAGGACACATGGGATAAAGAAGGTTGCTTGTGCATATTGAGTTTACTATATGAAGACAGATGATGAGGATCTTGACTATCTCGTTGATCACTTAATTGTTATGTATATGTTATTTTAATCTCCTCCTTGAACGATCAAATGTTAATTGGCAGATGTTAAACGGTGATCACTCCATCATAACTTTGATCTCCTAAACCATTCCAACAGACAGATTATACTTCCCAATATAGCCATCATTCTGTGAACGCCTGGTAAACAGATTCACTTCGGGCACAAGCGACTGTGATGGTAATCGCGTTACAGCTTTTAGAGCAGCACAATGCAAAGGGGTGCTTACCTAGTACAATTCAAACGGCTATACATTCTTGGAGTGCCAATTCATCATATACTTCGGTACGTAACAACATGAATGCAATCGAAACACACAGATCTATACGAACAAATCCTATCAAACCCTAGGGCCACCAAAATGGATCATATCCAAACCAAACCAAACAAACTTATATCGCTCTCTTAAAAAGGAGGGCTCAGCCTGAAGTTACCTCGGATGTACGGATCCCGACTGGCAATCTAGTGTGATGGTCGCCGGAGGGGCGGTGGAGGCAGTTGTACGACGATGTAGATGCCGAAGGCGACAATGGCGATGGGGAGCAAGGGACGGGTGCCGGAGAGCGTGCGGCGAGCGCGGAGCAGGGGGGGGGGGGGGGGGGGGGGGGGGGGGGGGGGGGGGGGGGGAGCTCGGGGCGTCGGCGTTGGGCGGCTTCCCGATGGAGAAAACAACCGGAGGCGGAGAGAGAAGAGGAGGCAACGCAGAAGTGATGGAGCGCGTGCGAGATCGGACGCAGCGTCCGCAGAGCGCGCGGCGAACGCTCGGGAGGGCGGCTGCGGGGATCGACGCACGGGGCGGACGCGGCAAGGACAGCGGTGGCGAGTGCGAGAAAGCGAGCGGAGACGCCGGAGGGGCGGCGCGCGTTGGACAAGATAGAGGTGGAGACCGACGACCGTGATCGGGCGTGCGTGAGAGATGGACGGCCGGATGGATCCCAGTTTTTTTTTAAGCCGGATGGATCACAGGTTGAAGGGCCTATTGGGTACGTCTTAAAATAAGTTTTTTTTTACTTTTTAAAATTTATGATCATTTGTTTTATTAAAAAAAATTAAAAATATAAAAATGAACAAATCAAACTTAAATTACTTTTAATAATGAATTAGTTTACAATAAAAATAAATATTTTTAAAAAAATAAATTAGACGAATGGTGAAAAAGAAGAGTTTTAAAATTTAAAACTATATTTATTTTGAAACGGAGAGAGTATCATTTTTTTCTTCTTAATAAAAAAAACTGCTTTGACCTCTTAAATGTAAAACTTATCTGCAGCATCTCTGAGCCACATTTCTCGCTCTTACACTGTGAACGATCTTTAAAAAAATAAGATTAATTTGATACATACTATTAAATTTTGTAAAATTTAAAATATACAACCCATGTGTAAAAAAAAATCTTTTGGCCCGCTTTTTTTACGTGTTGTCGAAGCTCAGCTGCAGAGCTTCTGCATGGGCGGAGCTACGTTGAAAGCATTAGGCGCGGCTGCACCCAATCCTAAAAACGAAATCGCTTATGCTATGCACACCTTTGACATATTCGCACCTCTGTTCTTCGAATGACCGCACCCACAGCGTCGGGAAGGAAAAACAGAAGGAAAGATCGTGCCCAGCTGCCTACGTGGAAGGAAAATATGGCCCGCTGCCCATGTGGAAGGAAAGATGGTTGTATCTGTAGCCCTGTACGCTTGAAGGAGGCTATCAGCGACAAGGATTTAAGAAATTTACAAACATGCACTTGTTCGTCGTTTCGTGAATACGGAGGTGGCGTTGGTAAATAGGAAATATTAGGTGTGTTTAAAATTGAAAAATAGATAAATAGTTGAGATTTAAAAGAATGAATAAATTAACGGTATAAATTTTCACTCTCGTTTTTCAATCCTAATTTCACCGTTTATTTTACATTTCCCAAACAACACCGAAAGAAAAAAAGCGTATGTTCTTTGTTTTAATTGGGCCATTCTCAAATATATTTTAGTAAAAGTTATATATTATTACCGCTATTTTGAGATTTTTATATAAATTGTATAAAAATTTTATATAAAAAATATGAAAAATAAGATTTTTTTTATTTAAAAAAATCTTTATATTTTAGAGCGGAGAGAGTACTGCTACACAGCCACGGGAGCTCGCCCCTGCAGCTCGGCCGTGCCATCGGAGCTTGCCCTCGAGCTCGCGTCGTGCCATCGGCGCTCGCCCGCCAGAGCTCCCGTCCAAAGCTCACCTGCGGCCGGAGCTCGCAAAATAGCAACTTCCTCTGCGGCGGCAGCACCAAACTGCCAAGCCAAAGCGCAGAGATCCAGATGATGATGCTCCGCGTCGGCTTTGCGCGCGTAAGGATGAAAACACGTAGAAGAAAATTACAATATTTAAGTATTGCGAGGACTGAATCGAATCAGTATTAAACTTAATTTTTATTTATTTTTAAACTAAAATTTAATAAAGATTGAATTAATTTGTAAAAATGATCCGCAGACCGAATTTTTTTTTACCCCTGTATGCGCGCAGCACAAGCCGCTGCCTCTCTGCTGCCTAGGCCTTTCATCCGAGCCGCCGCCGCCCGAGTGGACAAACATCGTGCCATCTCACTCATCTTTACGAAGTAAACTCAATTAACACTGATCTCGATCTCCCAGCGATCCCAGAAGGAACACGGGGCTGCAGTAGAGAGAATGGACGGAAAGCGATTAGGGAGCCAACGACGGCATTGTAGTATAGGAGAAGCTTTCAGCCCTTGCACACGAATGTTACCCTCAAAGAGCACAGCATCGGGAGATTCAGGAAAATATCTCCTAGTAGTAAGGTTCAAATAGCACGGCCAAGCTAAACTACGCTAAAGCATCAGAGGTTAGTGTAGGCTAATTTCAGAAACTAGAAGTAGATTGCCACGTTGCTGTCACCCAACTTTCACCGATCTCTATTTTGGCAGCAGCTTCGAATGACCAGAACAAGCGACAGACAAGTCGCTTCCCAGCAGCAGCAGTAGCAGAGTGAAGAGATGCTCTGCTCTTGGGGAGAGAGTTGTCGGAATCACGTACTTCGGGTACTGACAGTCCGTGTTCGAACGCTTAAGGCCCCGAATTAGGAGTCAGGTTACCGCGGGATCCGACCCCCTAGACGGCGATCTACGACAGCAAAGTCTTAGCCGCGTTAAGACGCACGGAGACTCTGGCCTCCAAAAGCCACCCTCGGGGAGCGACCCTTGGGGAGTAGATGCCGCGTTATGGCACATTTACTTCGCTGGCCAACCACCATCCGTTCTGACGGGACGGGACGAGATTCACTGCGGCGACACTCAGCAGAAACCTGCAACGGCTGCTGGACAAGCCCCGACAGCACCGTAGCCGACACAGCAGTATCGGACAGGCGCCACGGTGCCCGCTGCTGCGCGCGACGCGACAGGTCACGCCCGCGCCTGGGCAAAGCGAATGACAGGCGACGACAGCGAAAGGGCCCACCTGTCGACGAGCCGACAGGATCGCGTAGGACCCACCACTTTGTAACCCCAGACCCTCTATATAAAGGGAGGCCCGAGGAGCGATAGAACAAGAAGAAAGGAACAACGAAAAACAAACCAACGAACACCACTAAGGCTCTGGGTTCTTGCATTTCGTCTAGCAAGCAACCTCACTCATCCACGTTTCAATCACCCTCCACCCGTTTCGGATCCTCTCGCGAAGAGAGAATCCAGCCTTTGTAACATTATCATTGAGATAATCCGCTCCCTGGACGTAGGGTATTACACCGCTCGAGGTGGCCCGAACCAGATAAAAAACCCCTTTGAGTCTTTCTTAGACTAGGCCATATCGAATACGAAGACACACCTCCCCCACAATCGTATATTTGTACTGTGTCGGTGGTCAGAACGCCGACAGTTGGCGCGCCAGGAAGGGGGTTTCTCTTTTGGTGTGCTCTCGCTTCGGTTTTTCGATGGCTTCTTACTTTGCTGTCGTGGGAGACATTTCGGTCTCCCACCTCCGCTTCGGGGACTTCACGGTTGCTATCTCTGAAGATGGCCGGTCGTGGCAAGTCCTCATCTTCGCCTCTGGACAGGCTTTTCGCTTTGGGAGCCTGAACTTCGTCGCAAACGAAGGCGGCAAGCTGCGCCTCCAGGCTCTGTGCAAGAGGCGTCCTATTCGGTGGCGCCGGAGTCATCTCATCCTAGGGCATGACCTGTGAAGGGAGTGCTTCACTCTCAACGCCCCGAAGGGCGCGGAACCGACGACTCCTGGCAACACGCCAGGCGCCAACCTATCCCCGCGCCCCGCAGTAGACACCGTCGGCTAGGTCTGACCGCCCTCGGGACGCACTGACAGCCCCGAGCCCAGGGGCAAGGCTGCAGCCAGGCCTAGCGACGCGGCACGAGCCCGAAGACGGTCCACCTACCAGCAACTCGCAGCTGGAGGGCCGCCGACCTTCGACACCCCGCTCAAGAACCTCGCGGCGGCAGCATGCGTCCTCGACGAGACCGCTACTCCCGAGGACCCAGCACTGAGGAAAATGTACGACCGCGTACGCTTCTACCTCGACAGCGCGCTTCAACAACCAGAAGCGTCCCTCCGGCCCCAGCAGTCAGAGATGAGAAGCAACCGCCGGTCCCAGGATCGGCGGAGCTCGGCGCGTGACAGCCGAGTCGAGGAACGAAACCCTCGACACCACGCAGGGTCGGTCCTCCCGCAACTCGGCCCCAACCACGACGCCCGTGGCACCATCGACGCCAGACGACAGGCGAGGAGGGAGCTCCGCACCGAGTCCCGACGGAGACGCTCCCACAACCACTACTACCGGCGCGGCTCCCTCGACTCTAAGAGCCCAAGCCCTGATGGGGTCAGGCCTAGGGCGTTCGGATCGCTCATTCGATACGAGAAATTTCCGCAGAGATTTCGCGCCCCGACCACCATCGGCCGCTACAACGGGGAGACGAACCCCGTCCACTGGCTCGAGGACTACCGCCTTGCCTGCAGGACCGGAGGAGCGGACGACCTGTTCGCCATCTAATACTTGCCGCTCTTCCTCACCGACTCGGCCCGAGGGTGGCTCGAACACCTCCCTGAGAGCTGCATCCAAGACTGGAGCGACCTGCGCCGAATCTTCGTCGGTAATTTTCAAGGGACTTACACGCGCCCAGGTAACTCTTGAGACCTCAAAAATTGTAAGCAGGAGCCCGGCGAGTCGCTCCGGGATTACATCCAGCGCTTTTCGCGAAAGCGCAACGTGCTCCTCGACGTCAGCGACGTCTTCACTTGCGGCACGACGTTCTCGTCCACAAGTTGGGCCGGAGGAACCCTCGAACGGCTCGAGACCTCCTCGACATCGCAACGACCTTCGCCACCGGAGAAGAGGCCGTGCAGGCCAACTTCGATCGAGGTCGGGCGAAGGACGAAAGGTCGGGGGCCGACCGTCAGGGGGACCACCCCTCTGACCGGCCCGCCGACCGCCGCAACGAGCGGGGTAGCAGCAGCTCGAGCCGCAAGAAGGGCAAGGGTCGGCGCCACGATGACGACTTCGTGGCCGCGGCCGACCGACCGGCCTGACCCCCGACCAAGAAGCCGGCCAACCATGATGGCCACTTCGAGAAGATGCTCGACCGGTCCTGCCTCAACCACTCCTCGGCGGCCAAGCTCGACCCCCAGACCAAAGGGGCCGAGGAAGACATCGATACAGCCTTCTCTGAGCCGAAAGACTGCCTTATGATCTTTGGCGGCTCCGCAGCCTACTGCGAGTCCCGCGGCTGCCAGAAGAGGACCTGGCGTGAGGTCAACGCCGCCGACCCCGCGGTTCCCGGCTACCTCAAGTGGTCCGAGGCCTCGATCACCTTCGATCGAGCTGACCACCCGGATCACGTTCCGTAGCCCGGGCGTCTCCTGCTGGTGCTCAACCCCATCGTTGGCTCCGTGCGCCTATCGAAGGTGTTCATGGACGGAGGGAGCGCCCTCAACATCCTCTACACCGACGCCTTCCGGGCGATGAAGCTGACGAAGACCGACCTTCGCCCGACCCACGCTCTGTTTCACGAAGTCGTCCCCGGGGGTTACGCAACGCCCCTCGGATAGATCACTCTCCCAGCCACATTCAGTGACCAGAGCAATTTTCGGATCGAGTCGCTCACTTTCGAGGTGGTCGACTTCACCAGCGCCTACCACACCATCCTGGGCTGACCATGCTACGCAAAGTTCATGGCCATCTCTAACTATGTCTACTCGAAGCTGAAGATGCCCGGACCGAAGGGCATCATCACGGTCTCGTCGCGTTTCCAGCACGCGTTGGCGTGTGAGCAGGAAAGCTTCGAGCTGGCCGCCGCCAGATCAGGCCCGGCCTAGTTGGACAAGATCCGCAAAGCTAAGGGGTCAGCCCCGACGCTCGAATCCAGGGCCGCGTCGTCGACATCCATCAAGCCCGCCGACGATTCCAAAGAGGTGGTTCTCGACCCCGCCGACTCCTCCAAAAAGGCCAGGGTCGGGACAGCTCTCGTCGACTTCCTCACCCGGAATCGGGACGTTTTCACCTGGGCACCATCGGACATGCCCGGCATCCCGAGAGAAGTCGTCGAGCACTCCCTCGACATCATCACGGGCTCTCGGCCCATCAAGCAACGACTCCGGCGTTTCGATGACGAGAAGCGCCGAGCCATTGGGGAAGAATTGATGAAGCTCCTAGATGCTAAGTTTATTTAAGAGGTCTACCACCTCGAGTGGTTAGCCAACCCTGTAATGGTGAAAAAGAAGACCAGGCAATGAAGGATGTGCGTTGACTATAAGTCTTAACAAGGCCTGCCCAATGGACTCCTCTCTCCCGCACATCGACCAAGTGGTGGACTCGATCGTCGGGTGCGAAACCTTGAGTTCCCTCGACGCATACTCTGGGTATTGCCAGATTTCTATGCGCGAGTCCAACCGGCCGGCCACGACCTTCATCACGCCCTTCGGATCCTTCTGCTACGTCACGATGTCATTCGGGCTCAAGAACGCTGGTGCCACGTACCAGCGCTGCATGCAGAAGTGCTTCCACGACCAGCTGGGTCAGAATCTAGAGGTCTACGTTGACGACATCGTCATCAAGACTCGGCGGACCTCCAACCTCGTCCAGGATCTGGAGGAGACGTTTGCGAACCTCTGGCGTTATCAAATCAAACTGTCGGGGTCCCCTCGGGCAAGCTGCTCGGCTTCGTCATCTCCGAGCAGGGGATTGAAGCAAACCCCGAGAAGATCTCCGCGATCCTCAACCTCGGGCTCGTCAGCAACGTCAAGGGCATCTAGAGGCTGACCCGATACCTGACAGCCCTCAGCCGCTTCATCTCAAGGCTCAGCGAAAAAGCGATGCCCTTCTACCGGCTGCTACGAAAAGCAGAGCGGTTCACCTGGACCACCGAGGCCCAGAAAGCCTTCGATCGGCTTAAGGCCCTGCTCTCATCGCCGTCGATCCTTATATCCCCGACCCCAGGAGAGACCCTCCTCCTCAATATAACGACGACCTCCAAAGTCGTCAGCACTGTCCTCGTCGTCGAGTGAAGCGAGGAGGGTCGGGCTCTGTCTGTACAGTGGCCTGTCTACTTCCTCAGCGAGGTGTTGACCGACGCCAAGACTCGGTACACCCAGATGGAGAAGCTGATCTACGCCGTTTTCATCACAAGCCGCAAGCTGCAACACTACTTCACGAGCCACTCCGTCCGCGTCGTCACCAGCTTCCCGCTCGGGGAGATCGTCGGTGGCAAGGACACGGTCGGGCGCATCGCCACGTGGGCCATGGAACTCCTGGGGCACGACATCGCTTTCGTCCCTCGGCAGGCCATCCAGTCCCAAGCCCTGACCGACTTCGTCGCCAAGTGGACCGAGGCTCAGGAACTGCCGGCCCCCAGCAGCGTCGAGTACTGGACGATGTACTTTGACGGGTCCTACATGCTCAAGGGCGCGGGGGCTGGGGTCGTCCTAATCTCCCCAAAAAGAGACAAGTTCCGCTACATGTTGCAGTTGCAGTTTCGCGCCTCCAATAACGCGGCCGAGTACGAGGCGCTCCTCCACGGCCTGCGAATGGCCACCACCCTCGGCATTCAGCGCCTCTACGTCAAAGGCGACTCCGAGCTTATCGTCAGTCAAGTCATAAAGACTTTCAGCTGCCGAGACTCGAAGATGGAAGCCTACTGTCAAGTGGTCCGCAAGCTTGAAGACAAGTTCGATGGACTCGAACTCCATCACGTTCTACGTCGGGACAACGAAGCTGCCGACGCCCTCGCCAAGATGGGCTCGGAGCATGAGACGGTCCCCGACGGCGTCTTCCTCAAAGTCATCACCAAACCCCCCATCAGGATCACGGAAGGGCCGCCCATCGAGGGATCGAGCGGCGAGCCGACCCCAGGACCAGGGGCAAAGATCATGGCACTCGCCCCCGACTGGTCCCACGACATCTTCGCTTACCTTCAGGACGGCACTCTCCCGGCCGACGCCAACGGAGCCAGGAAGATCATGCGACAGGCCAAGGCCTACGTCATCTCGGACGGCG
This sequence comes from Zoysia matrella, assembly GCA_001602295.1. Taxonomy (NCBI): domain Eukaryota; kingdom Viridiplantae; phylum Streptophyta; class Magnoliopsida; order Poales; family Poaceae; genus Zoysia; species Zoysia matrella. The sequence goes on from BCLG01000051.1 coordinate 180,469, forward strand.
AGCTCTACAAGCGAAGCACGAGTGGTATACTGCAGCGCTGCATCCCTCAGGACGAGAGTATGCACCTACATCCACTCGGGCATCTACGGTCACCACGCCGGACCCAGAACCCTCGTCGGCAAAGCCTTCCGCCAAGGCTTCTACTAGCCGACGGCTATGACCGACGCTGAGAAACTCGTCCGGGCCTGTTAAGGCTATCAGTTTTACGCCCGGCAGACGCACCTGCCAGCCCAGGAGCTCCAGACGATCCTGATCGCCTGGCCCTTCGCTGTCTAGGGACTCGATATCCTCGGACCGTTCAAGAGAGCACCCGACGGCTTCACCCATCTCTTCGTCGCCATCGACAAGTTCACCAAGTGGATTGAGGCCGAACCGGTGCCCAACATCACTTCAACCCGGACGGTCAGGTTTGTCCGTAACATCATCTGTCGGTTTGGAGTCCCGAACACCATAATCACCGACAACGGCGCGCAGTTCACCGGTAGGCAATTCTGGGAATTTTGCGACGAGTATCACATTCGCCTGGACTTCACCTCCGTGGCGCACCCAAGGACGAATGGACAGGTCGAACGGGCCAACGGGATGATATTCTAAGGGCTGAAGCCGCGGATTTACGATTCCGTCAGGCAGACAGCCGGACGATGGGTGAGCGAACTCCCGTCGGTCCTCTGGGTTCTGCGAACGACTCTCAACAGAACCACCGGGTTCACACTGTTCTTCATGACGTTCGAAGCAGAAGCGATGCTGCCGACCGACCTCGACTACGACTCTCCGCGAGTCCGAGTCTACGACGAGGGAAGATCGCAGGACGCGCTACAGAACAGCCTCGACCAGCTGCAAAAGGCGCGCGAAGTCGCTCTCCTGCGCCCCGCCAAGTACCAGCAGAGTCTACGACGACTGCACGCTCGGCGCGTCAGAGGTCGGGCGCTGAACGTAGGAGACATAGTGCTGAGAAGGATGCAAACAAAAGCTGACCAGCACAAGCTGTCGCCCCCTGGGAGGGACTCTTTGTAATCAAGCGCGTTCTGAGGCCCGGTGCTTACAAACTAGCAACCGAGGACGGTCGGGAACTCACGAACGCAAGGAACATCGAGAACCTCCGACGGTTCTACATTTAATAAAAACAGCTAAGTTCTCGCAACTTTACTCCCGTTCATCATTTTGGGCTGCGAGCCGTGGCCGTCTCGGCCACACCCCGCACCCGGGGCTACTTACCTCCACCCTCTCGAGTGTCGCAACGTCCGACCTCGGTTATCGATTTTTTTGCGCCGGGGCGCCGCTCCCGGTTAACCCTTTACATTTTTTCGCCTTTTTGTTTCCTCGGGGTCGGATCCCGACCCGCGCCGAGCTCGCGGATGACCCGCCAACACGACAAACTTCGCGCGCGTTTTGCGTTCGAAGCGTCCCCGTGGCTATACTATCTACGAATCGGAAGTCGATGACGCTCTACGGCTGTATCGGGCCCGACACCCGACCCTACGAGCTATACTCGACCCATTCGTTTGATTGACGCAGAAGGGGGGCGAAAAACAGTCGCAGCATGCGAAGGTGGGTCGGAAACTCGAGTTCAGTCTCGCAAAAGTTTTTCAAACGATATTCTTTATTATTGCGATAACACCTCTTACAAACTCGGACCTATACGTAGGGGAACGGGTCTAATCGTTCAGGCAGGAAGTCCTTCGTCTTGAAGTCGGCGACGGCCTTCGCCCTCGGCTCCTGCGTCTTCACCGAGATCGCGTCCAGCTATTCGTTCGAGTAGCCCGACGCGAAGCCTTCGACGACCCTGCCGAAGTCCGCATCCGGATAATGGGAGCGGACCAAGGCCAAGGCTGTCGAGGACCCGTCCTCCAGCGCCCTCACCACGACGTCGGAGACGACCTCCTGGAGCTGCTGCAGAGCGTGCGCGATGACCCCCGTCGGGACGGAGTCCAGACGCTGAAGTACAACTTCTTGATGAGCTTCAGACCCGCCGACCTTAGGGTCTGAACCTCGCCCGCCAATCCTGCTCTTCGAATCGTCAGTACAGCAAACCAAAGACAGAGCTAAGTCAAGAAGGGGTCCACCCTTACCGTCCCGCTCTTTTTCGGCGGCCTCGGCGACCTGCCCCGTCCAGTCGAGGCTCTTTCGGAGCCGCTCGTTCCGGATCTAGGCCGTTGAGAGCTCCTCCTGGACCCGGGCGGCCTCCTCACGCGTCAGCTTCACCGCCACCTGCTCAACCTCGAACTGCAGTACGACCCGCTCCGACTTCAGGAGGTCAACCTGCTCGAGGGCACGGTCGCGCTCCTCCTTAGTCATGCAGAGCGTCTGCTCCAAGGTTAAGCGGGCCCCCTCGGCGTGTTGGTGGAGGAGCCCGAGGCGCCGCATCTCAGTGTCGTACTCCTCGGCTTGGCGACGAAGCCCTGCAACACCACAAATTAAAACCTGACCCCAGGGTCGGACGAATACGACACGACTTACCGACGACCGTGCGGCTGGCCTCATCGAGGGCCGCCGCGGTCCGGGTGGCCCGAGCGTCGGACGCCGCCGCCTTGTTCCCCTCTTCGAGGGCGACACGAGCCGACTCCCGCGCAGCAAAGAGCTGCGACTTCAAGTCCGCTGCGGTCTCCCCCGACTCGGCCCACGCCTTCGTCAGCTCCTCCCTCAGAGCGTCGACCTCGACTCGAGCGGCGAACCCGCGTGGGGGCTGACCCAGGACCGCGTACAAATTATCCTACGAAAGGTTGTCAGCTCGAAGTCCACGGGAATCGAAAGTGAAAGACTTTGCTTAAGCTTACCTGCCACTCGACGAAGTGAGCCTCGTCAAAGATGGCGCCGACCTCCTCGGCGACCCCCGACAACTGGCGGAGGCCGGCAACCAACTGCATATTAAGGGCTCGGGCGCCTCCCACCCGGTCCATCAGATAGCCGAAGCCATCGATCGCCCCTTCGAGTGGGAGGGGCCCTCTCCCGGGAACTATCCAGGCGGCGGCCGTCCCAGGCTCCTGCGCCTCAGCAGCAGCCTCGGCATCATCGCCCGGGTCGGCGGAGCCCGACATCCCAACGGCTTTCGGCAGCTTGCCTTGGGCCGTCTCGCTCAGGACGTGCCCAACGGTGGGCGCGGCCAAGGGCGGCGAAACCGCC
>BCLG01000051.1:184297-197402 GCA_001602295.1 Zoysia matrella
ACTGAAGCCGCGGGTCCCGCACCACTGGACAGGTAGTCCCGGAACCCGAGTTTCGCCTTCTGCTTTCTGCCGGTCCTTCTCGGCCTCGGTGTCGTCGCGGAGCTGGACTCGGTCCTCCGCTGGGTCGACGCTGCGGCGGAGCTGGTCGAAGTCGTCGGCGGACCCTGAGGACACCAAAGATCAGCTCCACGCGACGGCAGCAATCACGATCAAAAAGGGAAGACCCGTGCTTACCAGCTGGCGATGATCCCTGTCGAGGGGATGAGGCCCCCGGTTGAGGCCATCCTCGGCGTCCTTGAAGACCACCGAGGTCCGAGCGAGGACGCCCTTGTCGGAGAGAGACCGGCCACGGATCTCGCAGATCTCATCGTTCGGCCCCTTGTACTCCCCGATGCTGTGCACTCGATGGCGCAGCGGCATGATCCGACGACGCATCGCGACACCGAAGACCGTCGTCCCGGTCAGACCCTGCTCTCGGAGGCGTCGGATCGCCTCCAGGTGAGGTCGAATTGTCTTGACCTCGGCTGCCGAGAGCTTCGACTTCCAGGACCCCGTCGCTCGTGGCACCAGGTCTTCGAAGGGCGGGAGCTGGGGGTCGGCGTTATCGATATAGAACCACGACTTCTCCCAGCCCTTCGGCGAGGTCTTCAGATCGACCTTGATGTACTCCTGGGACTCCCAAGTCCGGAGCATAATGCTGACGTCGCCGACGTGTCTGTGGACTCCGGTCTCCTTCGACGTCTGGAGGCTGGCGAGAAAGAAGTAGGCTCAGCCGGATGCGCAGGTACGCTTCGCAGAGCGTGACGAAGACGGCGGCGTGGAGGATCTCATTCGGCGCCAGCTGGTGGAGCCGGGCGCCGTACTGGTTGAGGACGCCCCTGAAAAAACTAGAGACGGGCAACCCCAGCCCGCGCTCGTGATACGCCAGGAAACTAACGATCTTCCCCGATGGCAGCGCGGGAGCGACGTGGCCGAAGCCGGCCACCTAGCCCGTCGACTCCTTCGGCGGGACCATCCCAACGACGCTCCATCTCTTGAGCAAATCGTCGTCGACGTACGAAGGCTCCCACTCAGACATTTTGCAGGTGGCAACGAGCGCGACGAGAATGCGAACGAAAACGACGGCGATCGCCGGACCTAACGACGCTAAGGCGGAAGGCAGAGTTAACGGGCTCTCGCTCGGGACAGAAGGATCAAAGATGAAGCAAGGAAGCTAGGTGAAAACGCGAAGTTATCGCACCCCTCCTTTTAAAGGGCCCGGGCGATTACTGCGCCCCCCACGATCGGCTGTGGAGTAACTGCGCGATCGCAGGAGTAACTCCCCGATCATGAGGCCGCGTCACGATGCGCACTCGAGCTGTGCGCACCCGACCCGCTGACGAGTGGGCCCGTACTGAGCCTCACCGCCTCCGCCTATGCCAGGACGGTAACGATTACTCCGACAAGACGGCTACCAGAGCACGCCTGGCAGACGACGTGATACAGGCGCGCGAACCGCCGCGTCCCTGGCGTCGTCCAATCAAGTTCAAATTAATCGCCCGGATCGACTGGCGGTTCGAATTCTCCAACGGCCCGATTGCCCTCCACGTGGAGGCACGGAAGCCGCTCGATTCCCGTGACCGTCACGGAGAAGCCGAACGATGGGTGGCGAGTGAACGAAGCCCCCCACGACCGGCCGACTGACAGGCCGAAGCCACCGGGCCGACTCGAACATTCGGACGCTGATCATGGCCAAGCCTAGGCGCGACGCTGATCATGGGCAGGAACCGCATCGAACCGGTTCGACCTAGGCGTCTTACCGAACGAAAGACCGAGAACGACCTCGGCCCGACCCCGACAGTCGAAACATCGTGTGCACGCAAAACGAAACCCCCAACGATTGGCTGACAGACAGTCGAGGCCACCTGGCCAATCCGAACAATCGGGCGCTGATCATGGCTTTGCCCTAGGCGCGACGCTGATCACAGACAGGGACCGTGTCGAAATCGGCCCTTCCCAAGCGTCTTACCGAATAGAAAAACCGAGTCCGGCCTCGGTCCGACCTCGTCCGTCAGGACAACGCTCAGTCGGCCCCCCGGATCGCCTCTAGGCTCGGAGGCTAGGCCTTCGGAACGAACCCGATATGATCGGCCGTCGGCGTATGACGGCCCGCGCAACGCTTCAGCCCATGACCGACCCTCCGGATCGCTCGAGGGCTCGGGCGACCGCGGGATCCGACCCCCTAAGCAGCGATCTACGACAGCCAAGTCTTAGCCGCGCTAAGACGCACGGAGACTTCGGCCTTCGAAAGCCGACCCTCGGAGAGCGACCCCTGGGGAGTAGGTGCCGTGTTATGGCACATTTACTCCGCTGGCCAACCGCCATCTGTCCTGACGGGACGAGACGAGAGTCACCACGGCGACACTCTAACAGAAAGCTGCAACGGCTGCTGGACAAGACCCGACAGCACTGTAGCCGGTACAGCAGTACCGAACAGGCGCCACAGTGCCCGCCGCTGCGCGCGACGCGACGGGTCACGCCCGCGCCTGGGCAAAGCGAATCACAGGCGACGACAGTGGAAAGGGCCACCTGTCGGCGAGACGACAGAATCGTGTAGGGCCCACTACTTTATAACCTCAGATCCCCTATATAAAAGGGAGACCCGGGGAGCGATAGAACAAAAAGAAAGGAACAACGAAAAACAAACCAACGAACAACGCTAATGCTCTAGGTTCTTGCATTCCGTCTAGCAAGCATCCCCACTCATCCACGTTCCAATCACCCTCCACCCGTTTCAGATCTTCTCGCAAAGAAAGAATCTAACCTTTGTAATATTATCATCGAGATAATCCGCTTTCTGAACGTAAGGTATTACACCGTTCGAGGTGAACCGAACTAGATAAAAAAACCCTTTGAGTCTTTACACCTCTCTCACGATCATATATTTGTACTGTGCCGGTGGTCAAAACGTCGACAAGAGTATCTCGCCTTCCGTGACCACAAAACAAGAAAGCATAGATACCAAAATTTAACAAGAAGAAAGCCGGCCGCCATGGCCACCACCGACTGCAACTTCGCCTGTCACACTCGACGACCCCGTTCCCTCGGCAAAGCGAGCGAAAGCAGAAACGGAGCTGAATCTAGAGCACTCAGGCGGCTGCAGAGCAAGAGCCACCACCTGCTCGACGCGCTGTTCAAGCTCAACTTCATCAGGACGGTGCATCCAGCAGCGAGCCTGCCCCCTCCTGCCGGCGATGGAGACGCCGCGAGCCTTGCCGACGCCGGCAACTCGTCGTTCTGTGTCAAAAGAGTGACTAGCAGGATGAGGATGGCGAAGGAAATTTCACTTACGACAACATGCCTATCGTAATGGATCAATAACTCAATAGAACAACAGATATTCTCTGAGTGCTGCAAAGTTTAATTTAAAATCTATAGCTCACTCTGAAAGAATTGTTACTTTCAGAACCCTCACTGATCTTCGTAAATACACAGCAAAGTACCAGTCAAGAGACCATCCATCTACATAAACCTACTTACAATATCTTGTCACTGCTGCCAGTACCTCTGATCCATATGAACCCAGGAAAAAAAAAACCCCTCAGCTCTCTAATGAAATTGACAAAGATGATTCACTATTGTGGAGTTTGAGGGGCTCATTGATCACTGCATTCACTGCACCAACCATTTCTTTTGGAGAGCTATATCCATCAGTCTGAAAGTAGAACAAATGAAGTGTCTTACACATCTTCCAGAATAGCTCCTTGCATGGCATAGGAACAGCACTTTCTTTCCTAAGAACCATTTTTAACAAGTCTCTCCTATAAGTATCTATAGACTTTTGTATTGACCTGATAGCCGATTCTATGGACATAGAACCACCGCTATGAAGAACAAGTAGTGAAACACTGTTCAGCTTCCCCTGGCAGCCTTCTCTCTACAGTGGTCAACCAATGATTTGTCAGTGATAGGTCAGCAGAACATAATAGCTATAAACAGAAATGGAAAATGACAACAAATTTGGATTCTGTGAGAAACAGTAGTGTTTCTAATAATATCAACAGATTCATAATTTATGTGCAATGTATCATAGGGTATAACATAAAATAAACCCTACAAATTTCCAAGAAGATATTCTAAAACTCGTTTACAGATATATGTGAGGAATGAGCAGTGGAATTAGTTTTTCTGCTGCTCAGGGTAAAGGGTCCCATACCTCAAAAGTTTGGATGTCATTGAGGAGACGTCCACTAGTGCTCATAAGTTTAAATAATTCACTATACTCTTCACTTTGGACAACATTTTCGAAGAGCTTTTCTCCAACAAAATATAATGATGTGAGAACAATTGGGCCTAGGGCAAACGAGACAGCTGCGTTTGACATGTATTCTTCAACTGTTGGCACATATTGGCTCCACTGCCATTCTGCCTCGACTATCATAGACCTCAATACATCTAGCCACTGCAGATGACGTTTGAAGTTGTTAGTACTGAGCATGGGGTGATGCCGTGTAAACTGAGCACACCTGACTCACTATTTCTGCCAAGTGTTTGGTGACATCTCGGCCTTGTGCAGCAGAAGCCTTTGCTCCAAGCTGGTTGGTTGTAGTATAGATAGCATAAAATACTATTTTCACTTGGTCAGAATAAAACCTATCTTCATGGTGTTCATGCCACCTATGAGAACCATTGGGTAAGACAACAAAGAAAAATTAGTTATTCTTAAGAGACAGCACTACAAAAGAAAGGGCAGATAAAGACATCAAGTTGAAGGATTCTACTTCATGGCTAATGCTATGAGGCTTTCTAATTCTTCTTTTGATCCACCAAAATCGAAGAAGTCATCTACCACACTCGTAAGAAGAGCGGTTTTGGCCCACGCAATGCGAGCATCAGACAATTCAGAAGGGAATATTGTAGCAGCAGCAGACATATAACAATATGTCAACTTTTGCCGGGCAAACTGTAACTGGTCCAGCCTGTTCTCTTTATTCCATCTGTCGCAACAACAATTTGCAATTTACTTAGGTAAGTTGAGAAGAGTAATTCTTGATATAACAATTGTAAGAAGATTGTGAAAAACAGAAATCTTCTTACAAGTGTTATATCAAGATGGAATAAAGAGGCAATTTACTTAGGTACAGAAATTTACTTAGGCAACAACAATGGACTAGCTAATACATACCTATCAAGATGCCGAAGTTCATCCTGGTAAACAGATTGTGAAAAACAGAAATCTTCAACAGCCAAAGCATGAATATCTCGACTGGAGCAAGAAGGCCTGATTCAGCAACATTTATAAAATTAGCATGAGCATCAGAACTATTCATATATGATAGAAAATTAAATTGTGAATTGAATTCTTACAAGTATTCTGTCTTTAGCATTAGAGAACGCCTAGAATCAAAATGTTCAATATTCCTCTTGTGTTCTAGACGATCCATTGTAGAATAAAAAGGAAATTTAAGAGCATATTCTATCTGAAAGCGACAAAACATAGCATCAAATAAACTGGAACCGCGAGGTGAAATTAAAAAATAAAATAAAATTTTATGATGCACCTCTCTAAATGTGGGGATGCTTTGCACTCTGTTAGAGCACAACTTGTCCTTCAATAAGTTGCCTGACCAGGAGCCAATGTTTTCTAGGATGAACTCATTTCCCGATAAGATGACATTTGAAGCTCTGTATAATTCCAGTATAGAATTTGTATCTTCTAAATATCCTTGAAGTGAGTTATGGAAAGCGGAAGCTTCAGCAATAGGAGACAGATCATCTGCACCAGATTTAATTTAGCGGGCTAAATCTAAAATTGAAGATAAAACTAAATCGACAAGGAACTCCAGGCTAATGATGCACCTGAAGAAATTTCATATCCATTCATACGTAGAAGACGAAATGCCATTGCGCATGTAGTTATATCCAGTATAAGTTCCTCTTCTTTCCGTAACCAGCAACTGCAAACTTTATGTAGTCAAGTTTCAATGTTAATATAAGAAACTATCAAAGTTCAAAAACATAAATTACCTATAAGCCATGTCCAAAATGTCCTTTATTTCACTGACAAAATACTGAGATATTCCCATCTTTTGAAGCTCATCCACAAGTAAAAGCTGACAATGCAAATTTAGTGGATACAAAGCTGGCACTGCAAAATTCTAATGACATTAGAAACTTCAAAACAGTCTGCCCGATGGCAATATAGTAAGTTCTAAATGATAGCAGATACAACAACACACCTGCACCGCCAAATTTACCAACAAGAAAATTTAAGTATTGGAGGGCTTGATCACTGTAATCATGGATTAATGCAGCAGCAGTTGTGGAAGGAGAGTTAAACAGCGATCCATTCTTCCTCTGGAAGATCATAACTTCATTCCAGTCCAGCTGATTGCCTAAACCTTCTGCAACATAAGCCATATATGCTTTTCTTCCAGAAGAACTGTCTGCATCTTGTCTAAATTAAATCATGTATCAGGATTTCCAGTCAAGTACTCAGTACTTGCAGGCACTAGTTAAATTCTAGTGGACACTGCCATTTGTAAGCAAATATGTTACGAAAGACATCCTGAGCTGTTTCCTTTACCAAAAACATTATGGTTCGAAGAACTAAAAAAAATAAAACTGCCTGCATACTAGAAAGAAGCCAGAGGGACTAAACTAATAATAAAAATCCAGAAGCATAATAAAAAAACCATATATATTAATACTATAAGCTGTTCCTGAAGGCAAACACAAAGCAAATACAACAAATATTGTCTTGCAAGCATTTTTATCCATCGACAAACCTTTTCAGTTCCACCTCTCGGAGCTGAAGAATGGCATCAAAATCTATTTGCCTTACAGGAAGTTCCAAATCCATCCCTATGGCAAGAGTAAGCAGGCCAGGGAAAGTGATGCTGAAACCTATAGGAGAAATTATCTGCTCACTCAAAGCAACAGAGAAATTCCTCCCGATGAAGTGCAGTCCTGTACCTCGCATAATAAAGGGCAACGCTGAAGTCAGCATCACTATTATTTTATTAAGACCTTACAAATGTGCTGAAGGACTTTTAGTAATACCTTTCCAAATGTTCTCCTTGCCAACATTCCATCTCTTCAGAGCAAGAACACATGCCAACGTGGATAAGAGAACACTCTTGGTGACTGAAGAGTCCGATTGGCTGAAACCCCAAGATCCATCGTCCTGCTGGTTCTGCAGTATCCACTCAACACACTGCGGGAAGCACGGAGTCTGGCCAGAGCCGCGCAACGGCACCATTGAAACCCATGCCGCGTCATATGGAGAAGGCGGTAACTCGACTTGCTGGAGCTGCTTCCTTATTCTAACCTCCAGTTCCTTCATACGCTGCGGTTGAGTACGTTATGCTGTTGAAACCCAAGGCAAGTTGTACGACTGCCTTTAATAACCAAAGAATGAGGCTCATACCACTTTTCGCAGGCTTGCATTTCCTGCTACGGACCTCTTCTCAGTGTATGCTGCTTGAATAAAGGAGATGGGTGTCAGAGATTAATCTGGAAAATACCAAGCAAAAACTTGCAATTTGCCGACGTCTGCGAGAAAAAAAATACCAGCAAAAAAAAATATCCTTTCGGCCCCGGGACAGCCCTGACGGGAGGAAATGAGATCTCCTGCCGAACTGCCCCTGCCGTGGAGGAGTGACTGACAACAAAAAAAAATATCCTTTCAGCCCCAGCTCAATGCAACCCTGACGGGAGGGAATGAGATCCCTTGGCGAACTGCCCCCGCCGGTGCACATGCCTGGGCCCACATGTCAGCGACGTACAATGAGGGGCAGTGCGGCAGGGCAGCGGGCAGAGCGCATGTGGATCTCGAATTCAATGATCGGCCTGTGCACTCTTAGCCGGCAGTGTGGCGTGCCGTTGCTACGAGCCTACGAGTACTATGCATTGATGGATTTTTTCTCAAAATAATACTAAATTACTTTGAAATTATAAAAGTAAATATTTAAATATAAAAGTTTCAAAAATGATACTAATGTCATAACCTAAAATTTTAAGTTACGTCCTGTTTTGTCAAACAACCCATTAAGATGAACATATTTTTTAAAAGGAATGAACAGTTAATATTCAAAAATTCAATAAAATTGCTTCAAGTTTCAAAAGTTTTTCAAAGTTGTTCTGTTACTTTCAGCTTATTGACCTCTTCATGTAGGAGCCTCCAAGTTTCTCTTAGTTTTGATTTTGGAACGTTTAGTCATATAATTTAAACTTGAATTTAATTTTGAATGGTTAATTTTAGAAAATTAAAGAGAGTTAGCTTGAGTTGTCAAAGTTGTTGAGTTAGTTTCGTCTCACCGAGCTCTTCATGTAGGTGCCCTCGAAGTTTCTCCTAGTTATGAGTTTGGAATGTTTTAGTCTCGTAATTTGAACTGGATTTAGCTTTGAACAATTAATTTGGTTGGAAATTCAAGTACTCCCTCCGAAAAGGAATGACGGAATGGCTTATTTACAGAAATTAAAAATCCACTCTGAATGGAAGGAACTAATGAAACAACTTTGTGAAACTTTGAGAGAACTTCCCTTGAATTTCCGAAGATTAACCATTCAAAACTAAATGGAAGTTCAAGTTACGAGACTAAATGTTTCAAACTCAAAACTCAGACGAACGCGAGGGCACATACATAAAAAGCTCGATATGACGAAACTAACGGAACAACTTTGAAAAACTTTGACAACTTCCTTGAGTTTCCGAAGATTAACTGTTTCGAATTAAATTTAAGTTCAATTTACAGTACTAAATGTTCCAAACTCAGAACTCGAAAAAACTCAAAAAGCATTTACACGAAAAGCTCAACCTGACGAAACTAACAAAACAACTTTGAAAACGTTAGAAACTTAAAGGATTTTTTTTCAAAATTTTTAAGATTAATTGTTCATTCCTTTTAAAAATATGTTCGTGTTAATGGGATGTTCGAGAAAACAAAATATCTAATTCAAAATATTAGGTGATGGTCTTAGTATTATTTTTTAAACTTTTATATTTAGATATTATTTTTACAATTTCTAAATAAATTAGTATTATTTTGAAAAAATCGAGCAATACATGGTACTCGTAGCGCTGTATGCGCGGCACCCCAAGCTGCTGGCTAAGGGTTTGAGGCCGATCGTTGGATTCGAGATCGATGTGCATGCTGCCCGGTTCTGTGTGGCAGGCGATCTGGATCCGGAAAATAGAGTTCCTGCTGGTGCAACAGAAACGAAAGGCAGGAAGAACATGCTGAGGGTGCACAGGTCGATTGTTGGATTTGAGATCAACGTGCACGCTGCTCGCTGCCATGCGAAAGACGATCTGGATTCGGAAAACAGGAGTTTCTGCTGTTGCAACGGAAATGTAAGGTAGAAAGAACGTGCTTAAGAGTGCACAGGCCTTGTTGGATTCGAGATCAACGTGCGCGCTGCCTGCTGCCGTGTGGCAGGTGATCTGGATCCGAAAAACAAAGTTTCTACTGGTGCAACGGAAATGAAAGGCAGAAAGAATGCGATGAGGGTGCACAGGCTAATCGTTAGATTCAAGATCAACATGCGCGCAGCGCGTTACCGTGCGGCAGGTGATCTGGAATTCTGGATCCGGAAAACAGTATAAATCTAATGCATGAATTTTACAAAAATTTTGTAGAAACTTCATAAAAATCAGTTTAATTTAGCAAATTTTTTTTTTCCTCTGCTCGCCTAAATAAAGGCATAAAGAACGTCTGGATATACCTCTAACGATCGTAGGGCGAGACGCTCCGCTGCTCGATTGCGCCGCAACCACCCCGCATGACGCGCCACTGACCTTAAACCACTGCATCGAGAGACCTTCAGTTAAACCTCCCAAAAGAATCCGGCTTGTATCCGGTCACCGACCGGCAAGGAGGCGCGCCGCCTCCCGAGCGAAGAAATGAGAGTGAAATCTGCGACAGACAGGGACGAGGTCGCGGATGAACGACTTGATGGGGGGAAGAAACGAATGGAGGAAGGCACAAGCTAGGGATTTTGGGGAAGGAGGAATCAGGGACGGAGAGGCATCATGAAAGGCATGCCCAAAAGGGGAATGGACTGGCTTGGTCTGTGCTCTCGATGGATTTTGGGGAAGAAACAGATGAGGGCGAATTTGGATTTAAGTGGTCATGTGGGCTGCAGTTGAGCCTTCATCGGGACGAATTTGGGGTGAATTTGGGGCTGCCAGCCCATCAACTACCATATCCCTGCATTTTTTTTTACCTTTCTTCTTCCTCTGTCCACAGATTCCACACGAAATCCATGGAGAAATTGCCAACGGGATGCTCAGCAAGCTCGAAGAAGGAAAGGTGGGGGGGGGGGGGGGGGGGGGTGTTCGGCGCTGCCGTTACGTAGGGTGGCCGCCCTAACTTGTCCTATTGCTAGGTCTGCCACCGCCGTCGCCCCGCCACAAGCCAGCCTGCCCTCCTGCTCCTAGAGAAGCTGAGAGTTGTTTCTTTCGAGCTACTCGTTTGTTGGTGGTGGGTAAACCCTAGCTTGCCTGTCGTCGTGGCTGTGCGTGAAGAACCAGCCCAAGTAAGCGAGTGCATCTCGGGAATTGTTCAGCACTGGACTACCTTTGTTTAGCCTTACAATGCTCCTAAACTCGGTCTCTATTTCTGGTGTCTTACTAATTTACACCTTATGCATATGACATTGCATGGAGAGATATCTGTAGAGAGCAGAGATTATGCACAAAACTGAAATGTCTCGTTCTTTGGACAGGGATGGCAACAGTAGGCAATTTGCCTTCATCTGTTTCAGAACCAAGGAAGAGGCAGAGGAGGCCCTCAAATATTTCAACAACGCATACGTCGACACTTATAAGATCACCTTTGAGGTATTTTGCTTTCTCATCAATTTTCATCTCGTTTTTCTTGCCTTTCCGATCATATCTACATGGCGAATATATGAGATTAAATGGAACATCAGTGAGTTCAGATTAGGACTAAACATACCTTACATATATGTAGGCTGCTCGTATGATTGGTGACCCTGATGCTCCTCGCCCTTGGAGCCGCCATTCCTTAGAGAAGCCAGAAAATGATGGCAAAGGCAAGAATAAAGCTAGGGTTGACAATGCACTATCGAAAGGTTCCAAGGGCCAGGAAAAAACTGCTGATGTTAGAGGTGTGGCTGATGATCCTAAGTTTCAAGAGTTCCTTGAAGTTATGCAGCCCCGTTATAAAGCTAAGATGTGGGCAAACGATACAACTGGTGCTCTTTTTGCTCGAACACGTAGGAGAGTTGCGTATCATTATATTAAGAAGAAAGAAGGGTAAAATACCCGTACAACACACCCAACACAACAAACCCTACCAGTAGTTTACATACGCGCCTGTGCTTCAAAAACAAACAACCTCAACTGGTGCTCTTCCCTATGGTGCCAGAACCAAAGAAGTGGCAGAAGAGTCTAAGAAACCTCAAATCAATATTCCGGCTTCAGAGGATGATTCATCTTCCGAAGATCATTCTGTGGAGGAAATGTCAGATGATTGTTCTTCGGAAGATGCTTCGGAGGAGCAGGAAACAGAGGGTAAACAGGACAATCAGACGACTGATATGGATTTCTTCAAGAGCAAAATCAAGAAAAACTGATCGGATTCTGAATCAGATGATGAAGATTCTTTTTACCAGTCAAACACCACCAGTGAGGGTGAAAAATCATCTGATGAGTCAAGTTATGCGGATGAAAATAGCCAAAGGGTGGAGCTTAAGGGCAGTCTAAAAAGGAAAAATGATGTGGACAATAACACCAATGCAGAACATACTGACTAGCAAGGGTTGGATGATTCTGACAATAAAGAGAGTGAAGATCTTGAGGGTGTACAAAAAGAAATTAAAAATTATGAAGATCAAGAAAAAGATGAAAGTAAAAATTATAAAGATCAATAAAAATATGACAATGAAGCTTCTTTAACTACGGATGAGAAGAAGTTGGCACTGCAGACCGTTCATATATTTATCTGCAATCTTCCACACGCTACTTCGTACATTTTTCCCTTGTCACATTACCTTGATCGGTCTTTGTGTATTATGGGCTTATAATTGAGATATAGCTGCTTGAGTTTTAAAATAATATTGTTTCTTATTTCCTCAGTGAAAAGGAATTGGTGGAACTATGCAGCCAGTATGGTGATATTCAACAGGCACATATTGTTGTGGATAAAACTACTAAGCTGTCAACTGGCATAGTTTATGTACTTTTTAGCCTTCCAGACTCAGCAGTCAGGCAGATATTTACTTATTTGAGAAAATTCCTTATTTGACCCTAAACTTTGAAGGCTTTCTTCCTTGACCCTTTTGCAAACAAACATCCTTTTAAGGACAGAATTCCATTTCAGGTTTCCTTTCTGGCCTTTTCGTCATCTTGGACAGGTAACGGTGTTATATGATGGTAGAAAGTACCAATTTACCTTTGGTAATGAATAAGAACGCTGTTATATGATATGTATTGCTGTTATATGTCTGTTAATGCTGTGATTATCTTAATAAACAGAAAAAAGTCATTGCATATAGTATTCATTATCATATTATTATTAAGATAATCATAGTGTTAACAGACATATAACAACGTTCGTAGTCATTACCAAAGGTAAAATGGTACTTTCTACCATCATATAACATCGTTACCTATCCAAGTTGACGGAAAGGTCAAAAAGAGAACCTAAAATGGAATTCTGTCCTTAAAAGGAAGTTTGTTTTGAAAAGGGTCAAGGAAGGAAGCATTGAAAATTTTAGTGTCAAATAAGGAATTTTCTCTTACTTATTTTATCTGTAATGGTGTCGATTGAATTGCAACAGCTTAGCTGTAGGAAATAATCTAATTATTTGCCTGTGGAAATTATAATTTAAACCTGACACATTGTTTGGCTCAAATTTATTTTTAGTTTGCTATCCCACACATAGTTCGGATACCTAATTGGTCAACAATCACTAGGAAAATCGTAGGTTAGGCTATGTCTCATAGTTGCACTTCATTAGTTGCATTACTACTGAACTATGAAAGTTGAAATCAGATGGTGTAATAATGCGTCAGATAAAAAATATTAGAGTTGTGATGTGCAAAATGCTATCAGATCCTTTTTCTTATGCATCTCTTTTAGCATGGGCAAGATTTTTT